>ML839005.1:63151-96446 GCA_009831015.1 Picea engelmannii
TATAATTTTTTTATATATAATGATTCAGACCATGAAATTGCTATTCCATTGAGAAAATGTATCCAAGTATTTGTGGTAAAAAATTCATCTTGTGGGTGATTGTATTTTTGGAGTTACACTCCGTGGAAAATAGGGTTTGTGGCTAGTCCTGAAACTAGTCAAAAACAGGTGTTTCGGGTAAAAATGTCATAACTTATTCATAACAAATCCAAATTCAGTGAAACCAAATGTGTTGGTTAGGGTACAATATTTATTTTTCTTTGTAACATTTTCAGATCAATTCAACAAATATTTCATGCGGGGCACGCTCTACAAGGTCGCTCTCTAGAATAAGCTAGAATTCAACAAGGTATGCCATTTTTGTTGTAACTCTTTTTTTGAGAGGTTCCAAGTAGTGAAACTTGGAGGAATTGCATAAAAAACACTAAATAACATTGTATATCAGTTTCATATATTTATACATTATAGGTACAAAGTTATGAGTACTTCAAGTTATGGTTGTTGACTAATCCAAAACTAGGCATGTGAGACTAAAGAAAAGTTTGATGAAAATGCTAGTCTCTTGTTGTTAAAGTTAAGGAAGGTTTGAAAGAATGTGATCATATACACTAGGTCTATTACAGAGCTACAAATCAGATTTGGATTATGAAATTGATGAGGGATTTTGGTTTAGGTGCATGTTGAGTACATGGTCGAGACAAGTAGTTGATGAGTTGGCACATACATGAGGTGTATAGTTGATGATGTTGGTACATATTGATGAGTCATAGTTGATGAATAGTTGACATACATGATTGGTACATACTTGGTACATGGTTGGATGCACTTTTTTATGGTATAGGTTGATTATAGGTTGTTTGGTATAGGTTGGTGCATGGTTGATGCACTTGTTTATGGTACAGGTTGATTACATGGTTGAGGTACAGGTTGATGCATGGTTGATGCATGGTTCAGATTTATTGGTACATCGGTATATCTCACAGTTATAGTGTGACAGTGGTTCCATCATTCTACTTCTACTTCAGGGTGGTTGGACGGGGCAAGGACAGGTGGTTGTAACCACCTTCCATTTGTAGCTGGAGAACATAGGGGGTTGTAGCCTCCTTTTGGTTGTAGCCAGAGAATTGGGGAGTTGGAGATTCCCTCAGGTTGTAGCCTGAGAAACTAGGGGGTTGGAGCCTCCTTCTAGTTGCAGCTAGAAAACAAAGGAAGTTGATGCTTCCAATGAATGTAATTCTTCAAGACATATAAGAAAAAACATTCTGTGGTTTTCTACTGATTTGGGTTTCCACGTAAAACACTGGTGTACTGTGTATGTGTGTGATTGTTTATTTCTTACTGCTCATTATTGGATAATAATTCTACATTGATATAACATTTGAAGAAAAAATATTATAATTACGCTATTACTAATTCACCCCCCCTCTTAGTAATCCAACAAAACAAATCACTTTAGTATACAAATTTATTCCTTGTGATTAGAGCTTAACTTAAACAACCTGAGATTGGATATGAATAATATACAAAATTTATTATATTGGGGTTTGTACCATTTATCAGGAGAACATAATTCAACATTTAATATAATAAATATGATATGAAATATGTAGATTTAATGAGGAAACGGTAAGGTGAGTGTCTCTGTCTTAAACACTTAGTTGCAAATTTTACCTAATCTCTTCACTATATTAAAAGACAACTATGTGATAGTATTTGAAATACCCTAAAAGATAAATTTGAGGTTTGGTGATAGACACTTATGGAATATTCATGGGATGGTGACAATCACTTATTCCACAAAACAATATACTCTATTAAATCTAACCATGCTTCTAGTAATAAGTCTTCAAAGGAAAATAAGACTTGCCCAACCATTGGATGCCATGCCTAAATGGCACTAGTCACTTATCAAGATATTTAATGTAGTGACTTCATTGAATAGCCCTGCTTTGGAAAGGACTAATAATCCCACTGACATGTTTATATCCTTGCATGGATCAATTAAACAACAAATTATGATATATTTGCATAGAACGTTTGACACCCATGGATAAGAATCTATATAGTGCAAGAGTAGGAATGTGCAACACCATATATATTACACTCTTAACATGTCTAACTCGCATTCAATTAGAAGTTGGAATATGCACCAACATTTTGTTACAGGTTGGAAGATGTGCTAACTCAGACATATGTCTCACGAGCTACAAGCGACCTCATTCCTCTTAATTTACAAAGAGGTTACATCAATTTAGCTTTTCCAGGACGGATTCCACCTACCACCAACACTTGTATGCACACCTTAGCACATAAATTTATTCCTCATGAATAATATGAACTTAAACAACCCGAGATTGTATGACCCAGTACATTGGCATAACAATATGCTTCCAATCGATCCAGTTTTCACATGATCACCCGCTGTCACTTCTACCATAAGAGTTTAAAAAATCATCAAATATGATTTTAGATAAATAGATTTAGATCATTAAAAATATTAACAAAATTTCATTTATAAAATTTGACACCCATGGCTAAGAATGTATACATCGCAAGAGTAGATATAGAATTTTCCAGAAAACCCAGATTATAATTTTATCCTAGCAATGATAATTTGGTAGTCACCACAATGATTAAACTTTCTTGTTCTGTCCAACAAAGACAGAGCTTGTTTTCTCATAGTGATTAGAAACTCACCAAGGATTTCTCCTAGCTAGCTAGAAATGTTTTGGAAAATCTGGTACCTATAGCGTGGAACAACGAAGCTCCTAGAACACCTTGTAATACATAAGCTCTATAGCTCTAAAATTTTGTATTATTTTCGGCACGAAATGAGATCGAAGATATAATAAAGAAATGCACAAAGATATCACAGATGTTCAATAATATAACAGAAATGTATCAGAGATGCAACCATAAACACAGATATACAGTAATACACAATTTCTATTAATGAAAGAAATGGACAGAGACTGTAAAAATACAGAGTGAAAGACTTGCTAGAATGGTGGCAGCTTATCTCTGAGAAGAGATGTGACGGCTACTCGCATTCGAAAGAAGATGATTACAATGAGGCTCTAGAGGCCTTTTTACAATAAACAGGAATGCCAAAAGTCCTAGACATCCAAAAATCTAACCCTAGGAGATGAAGCGCCAAAAGTCATGTGGGCCCCGTTTGAGTAAGTGAGTACATCAACTTCCTGGGGTTGTAACTTTTGCATACGATCTCCGTTTTAGGCGTGTGATAGTTAGTTGGAAAGATATTGTCGAGGAGATTCATTTTGGGGGCTCAATTATGCCTTTGACTATCCTTGAGAACCTTGATCTTGAAAAACCTTCATTTGGGGCATCAAAATGGCCTCGGAAGTTAAAACCTGCTAAAAATAGTAAATTGCCAAAATTGCCAGAAAGTTGTTTTGAGCCAGTTGGAAAAGATGGGTGGCCACCGATATCCACCTAGATCAATCCTCCCTCCTTAGGAAGCAATGTTCTCCATTGTGTTGAGTTCCTAGAGGAGAAGGAAAAGAGTTTTTTGAATCTACATCTTGGTGAGCTGCTTGTCTTGCTGGAGACGTTGCGCTGCTCAGTTTGTGGAAGTATGTCACAAACCTTTTGAGTTTCAGGTTGTTCAAAAAGTCAGGCTACATGAGAGGATGATGTGTAGAAGGAATCTTTTCACTTTGCTGCAACCTTGCCGACTTGCTTCTATTTGATAGAAGGTGCTTGGGGCGAGGATGTAGTGGTTGTAGTGTCCTTTTGTTCTCCTTTTGAACAGATTGTGAAGAAGCTAAATTTTTCAGTATGAGATACTACCTTGCGACACTTTTTAGGTGGAACAGTAGTCGGAACTACCTTTGGTATTCTGTAGAGATGACCCCCCAGAGAAACAATGACACTGCGGGGTCGAGACTCATAAACAACATGGCGCTTCCACATATATGGTTGGCCCAAGATAACATCATAGACATCCAGTGGGGAAACATCACATAATACCTCGGCCTTGAAGGGTTGGATGTCGTATGACAATCGACACTATTGGTTGACATGGAGATATCGTCCTTGTCGAATCCACCCAATGTTGTATGGTTGTGGGTGTGGTGTTGTTGACAATCCCAACTGTTTGACGACCTCTATTGAGATGAGGTTTTTCTGGCTTCCACTATCAACAATAAAATGTAGCGAGGTCCCCTTCACCCACATCTATGAATGAAAAATGAACTCCCCCTCTTCAGGATATGTTGGTTCTTGTAGTTGAATTGTTGTGGTCGCGACAATAACAGTGGGGTCTGCGTCAATGATATGTCCTTTACCAGTATTTTCAGAATCAGATTCTGAATCAAGGCTCGGCTCCTTGTCTTTGATATTGGCCACCAATGATTGTTTTGAACGAAATTCATCGGTGTTGTGCCAGGGGATTTTGTGGAAATCACACCATTTTCTAGTGTCCTTCTTTGTCTTCCCGTGACCCTTCTTTTTCTGTGTCTTGGACTAGTTTTCGGAGAACTGTTTGTTAGGGTCGTCTTTGTCATGCTTTGGTTGTTGTAGATTTGCAGACCTGAACTTCCGTTTGTTCTGGTTCTTAAATTTCTACTCAATTTTAACAGCATATCGATAAGCAGCACCGAGTGATGAGATGTCCAGAAAATCCATTTCAGTCTGGATGTGTCTATGTAGAGCCCCATGGTATTTCAGAACCAAATGTCACTCAGAGTCTTTGATACCATATTGGTGTGCAAGGTATGGAAGGTATTGGTGAAATCTGGAACTTCTTGGCCCCTCTCTTGCCACAGTGTTTTCCATCTCATGTACTGGTCCTCATAGTTTCCAACAGGGTAATATTGTTCGTTTACCGCATCCACAAAAAAATCCCAAGTGGGATCGACCCCATATATTCTAGACTCCTCTGTGGAAATTTTCTCCCAGTAAGTTTCCCACCAATGTTTGACATGAGGGAGAGCTTTAAGGAGTGTGAAGGTGATCTTTTCTTTGTTGGAAAAATTGTGAACAGAGAAATAACCTTCTAGCAGAGTTAACCATTTTTCTAGGGTTTCTGCATCTATCTGTCCTTCAAATAAAGAAATATCAAAGTTAACTTGTACCTTGAAAGGTGAGGTGCCTCCAAAGTGGCCGCTTGATGAAGATTCACCTGATGCTATCGGTAGGCATTGAAGGATGTGGGAAAAATTCTCCATCATTTCGTCCCTCTGTCACGTGAGAGATTGCTCAAGCAACAAATTGATAGGATCGTTTGCTCCATCGTTTTTATTTTCTTCCACCATTAAGGGTTTCTTGGGTGTGTGAGAGTGATTGTCTTCAAGAGAGACAATCTCGAGACCCAAATTTCTATACTCAGACCTCGTCGGGGACATGCACTGAAAAACAATCAAGAGCAGCCTGCTCTGATACCACTGATCTGGATTATTTTCGGCACGAAATGAGATCGGAGATATAATAAAGAAATGCACAGAGATATCATAGATGTTCAATAATATAACAGAAATGTATCAGAGATGCAACCATAAACATAGATATATAGTAATACACGATTTCTATTAATGAAATAAATGTACAGAGACTGTAAAAATACAGAGTGAAAGACTCGCTAGAATGGTGGCAACTTATCTCTGAGAAGAGATGTGACGGCTACTCGAATTCGCAAGAAGATGATTACAATGAGGCTCTAGAGGCCTTTTTACAATAAACAGGAATTCCAAAAGTCCTAGACATCCAAAAATATAACCCTAGGAGATGAAGCGCCAAAAGTCATGTGGGCCCCATTTGAGTAAGTGAGTACATCAACTTCTTGGGGTCGTAACCTTTGTATACGATCTCCGTTTTAGGTGTGTGATAGCTCGTTGGAAATGTATCGTCGAGGAGATTCATTTTGGGGGCTTAGTTATGCTTCTTGCCATCCTTGAGAACCTTGATCTCGAAAAACCTTCATTTGGGCCCTCAAAATGGCCTTGGAAGTTAAAACCTGCTAAAAATAGTAAATTGCCAAAATTGCCAGAACGTTGTTTTGAACCAGTTGGAAAAGGTGGGTGGCCATCGATATGCACCTAGACCAATCCTACCTCCTTAGGAAGAAATGGTCTCCATTGCATTGAGTTCCTAGGGGAGAAGGAAAATCATTTGTTGAATCTACATCTTTGTGAGCTGCTTGTCTTGCTGGAGACGTCACGCTGCTCAGTTTGTGGAAGTCTGTCACGAACCTTTTGAGGTTGAGGTTGTTCAACAAGTCGGGCTACATGAGAGGATGATGTGTAGAAGGAATCTTTTCACTTTACTGCAACCTTGTCGACTTGCTTGTGTTTGATAGAAGGTGATTGGGGTGAGGCTGTAGTGGTTGCAGTGTCCTTCTGTTCTCCTTTTGAACAGATTGTGAAGAAGCTAAATTTTGCAGTATGAGATACTACCTTGTGGCACTTTTTAGGTGGAACAGTAGTCGAAACTACCTCTGGTATTCTGTAGAGATGATCCCCCAGAGAAAAAATGAGACTGCGGGGTCGAGACTCATAAACAACATGGCGCTTCCACATATATTGTTGGCCCAAGAGAACATCACATACATCCAATGGGGAAACATCACATAATACCTCATCCTTGAAGGGTTGGATGCTGTATGATAATCGAAACTGTTGGTTGACACGGAGATCTCCTCCTTGTCGAAGCCACCCGATGTTGTATGGTTGTGGGTGTGATGTTGTTGACAATCCCAACTGTTTGACGACCTCTGCTGAGATGAGGTTTTTTTGGCTTCCACTATCAACAATAAAATGCAGTAGGGTCCCCTTCACCCACATCTGTGAATGAAAAAGGTGCTCCCCCTCTTCAGGATCTGTTGGTTCTTTTGGTTGAATTTCTGCGGTCGCGACAATAACAGTGGGGTTTGCGTCAATGATCTGTCCTTTAGCAATATTTTCAGAATCATATTCTGAATAAAGGTTCGGTTCCTTGTCTTTGATCTCAACCACCAATGACTATTTTGAATGACATTCATTGGTGTTGTGCCATGGGTTTTTGTGGAAATCACACCATTTTTTGGTGTTCTTCTTTGTCTTCCTGTGACCCTTCTTTTCCTGTGTCTTGGACTGGTTTTCAGGGAACTGTTTGTTAGGGTCATATTTTTCATTCTTTGGTTTTTACGAATTTGCAGACCCGAACTCTCATTTGTTCTGGTTCTTAAATTTCTTCTCAATTTTAACATCATATCGATAAGCAACACCGAGTGATGAGATGTCCAGAAAATCCATTTCAGTCTGGATGTATCTGTGTAGAGCCCCACGGTATTTCAGAACCAAATTTCGCTTGGAGTCTTTGATACCCAGCTTGGTGTGCAAGGTATGGAAGGTATTGGTGAACATAGGAACTACTTGGCCCCTCTCTTGCTGCAGTGTGGTCCATCTCATGTACTGGTCCTCATAGTTGCCAATAGGGTAATACTGTTCCTTTACCACATCCACAAAAAAATCCCAAGTGGGATCGGCCCCATATATTCCAGACTCCTCTGTGGAACTTTGCTCCCAGTAAGTTTCCCACCAATGTTTGACATGAGGGAGATCTTTAAGGAGTGCTAAGGTGATCTTTTCTTTGTCGAAAAAATTGTGAACAGAGAAATAACCTTCTAGCAGAGTTAACCATTTTTCTAGGGCTTCTGCATCTATCTGTCCTTCAAATACAGGAATATCAAAGTTAAATTGTACCTTGAAAGGCGAGGTGCCTCCAAAGTGGCTGCTTGATGAAGATGCGCTTGATGCTATCGGCAGGCGTTGAAGGATGTGGGAAAAATTCTCCATCATTTCGTCCCTCTGTGACGTGAGAGCTTTCTCAAGCAACAAATTGATAGGATCGTCTGCTCCGTCATTTTTCTTTTCTTCCGCCATTGAGGGTTTCCTGTTTGTGCAAGAGTGATTGTCTTCAAGAGAGACAAGATTGCGACCCAACTTGATATACTCGGACCTTGCCAGGGACATGCACTGAAAAATGATCAAGAGCAGCCTGCTTTGATACCATTGATCCGGATTATTTTCGGCACGAAATGAGATTGGAGATATAATAAAGAAATGCACAGAGATATCACAGATGTTCAATAATATAACAAAAATGTATCAGAGATGAAACCATAAACACAGATATACAGTAATAAACGATTTCTATTAATGAAAGAAATGTACAAAGATTGTAAAAATATAGAGTGAAAGACTCGCTAGAATGGTGGCAGCTTATCTTTGAGAAGAGATTTGACGGCTACTCGCATTCACAAGAAGATGATTACAATGAGGCTCTAGAGGCCTTTTTACAATAAACAGGAATGCCAAAATTCCTAGACATCCAAAAATCTAACCCTAGGAGATGAAGCGCCAAAAGTCATGTGTGCCCCGTTTGATTAAGTGAGTACATCAAATTCCTGGGGTCGTAACTTTTGCATACGATCTCTGTTTTAGGCGTGTGATAGCTTGTTGGAAAGGTATCATCGAGGAGATTCATTTTGGGGGCTCAATTATTCCTTTGGCTATCATTGAGAACCTCTATCTCAAAAAACCTTCATTTGGGCCCTCAAAATGGCCTCGGAAGTTAAAACCTGCTAAAAATAGTAAATTGCCAAAATTGCCAGAAAGCTGTTTTGAGCCAGTTGGAAAAGGTGGGTGGCCACCGATATCCACCTGGATCAATACTCCCACCTTAGGAAGCAATGGTCTCCATTGCATTGAGTTCCCAGGGGAGAAGGAAAAGTGTTTGTTGAATCTACATCTTGGTGAGATGCTTATCTTGTTGGAGACGTCGCGCTGCTCAATTTGTGGAAGTCTGTCACAAACCTTTTGAGGTTGAGGCTGTTCAACAAGTCAGGCTACATGAGAGGATGATGTGTAGAAGGAATCTTTTCACTTTTCTGCAACCTTGTCGACTTGCTTCTGTTTGATAGAAGGTGCTTGGGGCGAGGCTGTAGTGGTTGCAGTGTCCTTCTGTTCTCCTTTTAAACAGATTGTGAAGAAGCTAAATTTTGCATTATGAGATACTACCTTGTGGCACTTTTTAGGTGGAACAGTAGTCAGAACTACCTTTGGTATTCTATAGAGATGACCCCCCAGAGAAACAATGACACTGCGGGGTCGAGACTCATAAACAACATGGCGCTTCCACATATATGGTTGGCCCAAGAGAACATCACATACATCCAGTGGGGCAACATCACATAATACCTCATCCTTGAAGGGTATGATGTCCTATGAAAATCGACACTGTTGGTTGACACGAAGATCTCATCCTTGTTGAAGCCACCTGATGTTGTATGGCTGCAGGTGTGGTGTTGTCGACAATCCCAACTATTTGACGACCTCTGCTGAGATGAGGTTTTTTTGGCTTCCGCTATCAACAATAAAATGCAGCAGGGTCCCCTTCACCCACATCTTTGAATGAAAAATGTGCTCCCCCTCTTAAGGATCTATTGGTTCTTCTGGTTGAATTGTTGCATTCGCGTCAATAGAAGAGGGTTTTGCGTCAATGATCTACCCATTACCAGTATTTTCAGAATCAGATTCAGAATCAGGGTTTGTCTCCTTGTCTTTGATCTCGGCCACCAATGACTATTTTGAATGACATTCATCGGTGTTGTGCCAAGGGATTTTGTGGAAATTGCACCATTTTTCGGTGTCCTTCTTTGTTTTCCCGTGACCCTTCTTTTTCTGTGTCTTGGACTAGTTTTCGAAGAACTATTTGTTAGGGTCGTCTTTGTCATGCTTTAGTTGTTGCGGATTTGCAGACCTGAAATCCCATTTGTTCTGGTGCTTAAATTTTTGCTCAATTTTAACATCATATCGATAAGTAGCACCAAGTGATGAGATGTCCAGAAAATCCATTTCAGTCTGGATGTATCTGTGTAGAGCCCCACGGTATTTCAGAACCAAATGTCACTCGGAGTCTTTGATACCCATCTTGGTGCGCAAGGTATGGAAGGTATTGCTGAGCTCCAGAACTGCTTTTCCCCTCTCTTGCCGCAGTGTGGTCCATCTCATGTACTGGTCCTCATAGTTGCCAATAGGGTAATATTGTTCCTTTACTGCATCCACAAAAAAATCCCATGTGGGATCGGCCCCATATATTCCAGACTCCTTTGTGGAACTTTGCTCCCAGTAAGTTTCCCACAAATTTTTGACATGAGGGAGAGCTTTAAGGAGTGCGAAGGTGATCTTTTCTTTGTCGAAAAAATTGTGAACAGAGAAATAACCTTCTAGCAGAGTTAACCATTTTTCTAGGGCTTCTGCATCTATCTATCCTTCAAATACAGGAATATCAAAGTTAACTTGTACCTTGAAAGGTGAGGTGCCTCCAAAGTGGCTTCTTGATGAATATGTGCCTGATGCTATCGGCAGGCGTTGAAGGATGTGGGGAAAATTCTCCATCATTTCGTCCCTATGTTGCGTGAGAGCTTGCTCAAGCAATAGATTGATAGGATTGTCTGCTCCATCGTTTTTCTTTTCTTCTGCCATTGAGGGTTTCTTGGGTGTGCGAGAGAAATTTTCTTCAAGAGAGACAAGCTCGAGACCCAACTTGCTATACTCGAACCTCGTCGGGGACATGCACTGAAAAACGATCAAGAGCAGCCTACTCTGATACCATTGATCCGGATTATTTTCGGCACGAAATGAGATCGAAGATATAATAAAGAAATGCATAGAGATATCGCAGATGTTCAATAATATAACAGAAATGTATCAGAGATGAAACCATAAACACAGATATACAGTAATACACGATTTCTATTAATGAAAGAAATGTACAGGGACTGTAAAAATACAGAGTGAAAGACTCGCTAGAATGGTGGCAGCTTATCTCTAAGAAGATATGTGATGGATACTCGCATTCACAAGAAGATGATTACAATGAGGCTCTAACAGCCTTTTTACAATAAACAGGAATGCCAAAAGTCATAGACATCCAAAAATCTAACCCTAGGAGATGAAGCACCAAAATTCATGTGGGCCCCGTTTGAGTAAGTGAGTACATCAACTTCCTGGGGTCATAACTTTTGCATACGATCTTCGTTTTAGGTGTGTGATAGCTCATTGGAAATGTATCATCAAGGAGATTCATTTTGGGGGCATAATGATTCCTTTGGATATCGTTGAGAACCTCGATATTGAAAAAAATTCATTTGGGCCCTCAAAATGGCCTCGAAAGTTAAAACCTGCTAAAAATAGTAAATTGCCAAAATTGTCAGAAATTTGTTTTGAGCCAGTTGGAAAAGGTGGGTGGTCATCGATATCCACCAAGATCAATCGTCCCTCCTTAGGAAGCAATGGTCTCCATTGCGTTGAGTTCCCAGGGGAGAAGGAAAAGTGTTTGTTGAATCTACGTCTTGGTGAGCTGGTTGTCTTGCTGGAGATGTCGCGTTGCTCAGTTTGTGGAAGTCTGTCATGAACCTTTTGAGGTTGAGGTTGTTCAACAAGTCAGGCTACATGAGAGGATGATGTGTAGAAGGAATCTTTCCACTTTGCTACAACCTTGTCGACTTGCTTCTGTTTGATAGAAGGTTCTTGGGGCGAGGTTGTAGTGGTTGAAGTGTCCTTTTGTTCTCCTTTTTAACAGATTGTGAAGAAGCTAAATTTTACAGTGTGAGATACTACATTGCGGCCCTTTTTAGGTGGAAGAGTGGTCAGAACTACCTTTGGTATTCTGTAGAGATGACCTCCCAGAGAAACAATGACACTGCGGGGTCAAGACTCATAAACAACATGGAGCTTCAACATATATGGTTGGCCCAAGAGAACATCATAGACATCCAGTGGGGAAACATCACATAATACCTCATCCTTGAAGGGTTGGATGCTGTATGACAATCGACACTATTGGTTGACACGGAGATCTCGTCCTTTTTGAAGCCACCCGATGTTGTATGGCTGCGGGTGTGGTGTTGTCGACAATCCTAACTGTTTGATGACCTCTACTGAGATGACATTTTTCTGGCTTCCGCTATCAGCAATAAAATGAAGCGGGGTCCCCTTCACCCACATCTGTGAATGAAAAAGGTGTTCCCCCTCATCAGGATCTGTTGGTTCTTCTAGTTGAATTGTTGCGGTCACGACAATAGCAGTGGGGTTTGCGTCAATGCTCTATCCTTTACCAATATTTTCATAATCAGATTCAGAATCAGGGTTCGGCTCCTTGTCTTTGATCTCAGCCACCAATGACTTTTTTGAACAACATTCATTGGTGTTGTGGCAGGGGCTTTTGTGGAAATTGCACCATTTTTCAGTGTCCTTCTCTGTCTTCCCGTGACCCTTCTTTTCCTGTGTCTTGGACTGGTTTTTGGGGAACGGTTTGTCAGGGCCATCTTTGTCATGCTTTGGTTGTTGCGGATTTATAGACCTGAACTCCTGTTTGTTCTGGTACTTAAATTTATTATCAATCTTAACAACATATCGATAAGAAACACAGAGTAATGAGATCTCTAGAAAATCCATTTCAGTCTGGATGTATCTGTCTAGAGCCCCACAGTATTTTAGAACCAAATGTCGCTCGAAGCCTTTGATACCCAACTTTGTGTGCAAGGTATGGAAGGTATTGGTGAAATCTAGAACTGCTTGGCCCCTCTCTTTCCACAGTGTGGTCCATCTCATGTACTAGTCCTCATAGTTGCCAATAGGGTAATACTGTTCCTTTACCGCATCCACAAAAAAATACCAAGTGGGATCGACCACATATATTCCAGACTCCTCTGTGGAACTTTTCTGCCAGTAAGTTTCCCATCAATGTTTGACATGAGGGAGAGATTTAAGGAGTGTGAAGGTGATCTTTTCTTTGTCGGAAAAATTGTTGATAGAGAAATAGCCTTCTAGCAGAGTTAACCATTTTTCTAGGGCTTTTGCATCTATCTGTCCTTCAAATACAGGAATATCAAAGTTAACTTGTACTTTGAAAGGAAAGGTGCCTCCAAAGTGGCCTCTTGATGAAAATGCGCTTGATGCTATCATCAGGCATTGAAGGATGTGGGAAAAATTCTCCATCATTTCATCCCTCTGTCGTGTGAGAGCTTGCTCAAGCAACAGATTGATAGGATCGTCTGCTCCATCATTTTTCTTTTCTTCCACCATTGAGGGTTTCTTAGGTGTGCGAGAGAGATTGTCTTCAAGAGAGACAAGCTTGAAACCCAACTTGCTATACTTGAACCTCGTCGGGGACATGCACTGAAAAATGATCAAGAGCAGCCTGCTCTGATACCACTGATCCGGATTATTTTCGGCACGAAATGAGATCAGAGATATAATAAATAAATGCACAGAGATATCGCAGATGTTCAATAATATAATAGAAATGTATCAGAGATGCAACCATAAACACAGATTTACAATAATACACAATTTCTATTAATGAAATAAATGTACAGAGACTGTAAAAATACAGAGTGAAAGACTCGCTAGAATGGTGGCAGTTTATCTCTGAGAAGAGATGTGACGGCTACTCGCATTCGCAAGACGATGATTACAATGAGGCTCTAGAGGCCTTATTACAATAAACATGAATTAAAAACATCCTAGACATCCAAAAATCTAACCCTAGCAGATCAAGCGCCAAAAGTCATGTGGGCCCCGTTTGAGTAAGTGAGTACATGAACTTCCCGGGGTCGTAACGTTTGCATATGATCTCCATTTTAGGCATGTGATATCTCGTTGGAAAGGTATCATCAAGGAGATTCATTTTGGGGGCTCAGTGATTCCTTTGGCTATCATTGAGGACATAGATCTCGAAAAACCTTCATTTGGGCCCTCAAAATGGCCTCGAAAGTTAAAACCTGCTAAAAATAGTAAATTGCCAAAATTGCTAGAAAATTGTTTTGAGCCGGTTGGAAAAGGTGGGTGGCCACGGATATCCACCTAGATAAATCCTCCCTCCTTAGGATGCAATAGTATCCATTGTGTTGAGTTCCTAGGGGAGAAGGAAAAGCGTTTATTGAATCTACATCTTGGTGATCTGCTTGTCTTGCTGGAGACGTCGTGCTTCTTAGTTTGTGGAAGTCTGTCATGAACATTTTGAGGTTGAGGTTGTTCAACAAGTCGAGCTACAAGAGAGGATGATGTGTAGAAGGAATATTTGCACTTTGCTGCAACCTTGTCGACTTGCTTCTGTTTGATAGAAGGTGCTTGGGGTGAGGCTGTAGTGGTTGCAGTGTCCTTTTGTTCTCCTTTTGAACAGATTGTGAAGAAGCTATATTTTGCAGAATGAGATACTAACTTCCGGCACTTTTTAGGTGGAACAGTAGTCAGAACTACCTCTGGTATTCTGTATAGATGACCCCCCAGAGAAACAATGACACTACAGGGTCGAGACTCATAAATAACATGACGCTTCCACACATATGGTTGGCCCAAGAGAACATCACAGACATCCCGTGGGGCAACATCACATAATACCTCATCCTTGAAGGGTTGGATGTTGTATGACAATCAACACTGTTGGTTGACACAGAGATCTGATCCTTGTCAAAGCCACCTGATGTTTTATGGCTATGGGTGTGGTGTTGTCGACAATCCCAACTGTTTGACGACCTCTGCTGAGATGAGGTTTTTCTGGCTTCCTCTATCAACAATAAAATGCAGCGGGGTCCCCTTCACCCACATATGTGAATGAAAAAGGTACTCCCCCTTTTCAGGATCTGTTGGTTCTTCTGGTTGAATTATTGCGGTCATGACAATAGCAGTGGGTTCTGCGTCAATGATTTGTCCTTTACCAGTATTTTTAGAATTAGATTCAGAATCAGGGTTCGACTCCTTGTCTTTGATCTTGGCCACCAATAACTGTTTTGAACGACATTCATCGGTGTTGTGCCAGGGGCTTTTGTGGAAATCGCACCATTTTCCGGTGTCCTTGTTTGTCTTCCCGTGACCCTTCTTTTATTGTGTCTTGGACTGGTTTTTGGGGAACTGTTTGTTAGGGCCGTCTTTGTCATGCTTTTGTTGTTGCATATTTGCAGACCCAAACTCCCGTTTGTTCTAGTGCTTAAATTTCTGCTCAATTTTAACAGCATATCGATAAGCAACACCGAGTGATGAGATGACCAGAAAAACCATTTCACTATGGATGTATCTGTGTAGAGCCCCATGATATTTCAGAACCAAATGTTGCTCAGAGTCTTTGATACCCAGCTTGGTGCGCAAGGTATGGAAGGTATTTTTGAACTCCGGAACTGCTTGGCCCCTCTCTTGTCGCAGTGTGGTCCATCTCATGTACTGGTCCTCATAGTTTCCAACAGGGTAATACTGTTCCTTTACTGCATCCACAAAAAAATCCCAAGTGGGATCGACCCCATATATTCTAGACTCCTCTATGGAAATTTGGTCCCATTAAAGTTTCCCACCAATTTTTGACATGAGGGAGAGCTTTAAGGAGTGCGAAGGTGATATTTTCTTTGTCGGAAAAAATTTGAACAGAGAAATAACCTTTTAGCAGAGTTAACCATTTTTCTAGGGCTTATGCATCTATCCGTCCTTCAAATACAGGAATATCAAAGTTAACTTGTACCTTGAAAGGCAAGGTGCCTCCAAAGTGGCCACTTGATGAAGATCCAACTGATTCTATTGGCAGGTGTTGAAGGATGTGGGCAAAATTCTCCATCATTTCGTCCCTCTGTGCGTGAGAGCTTGCTCAAGCAGCAGATTGATAGGATCGTTTGCTCCGTCGTTTTTATTTTCTTCCACCATTGAGGGTTTCTTGGTTGTGCAAGAGAAATTTTCTTCAAGAGAGACAAGATCAAGACCCAACTTTCTATACTCGGACCTCGTCGGGGACATGCACTGAAAAATGATCAAGAGTAGCCTACTCTGATACCACTGATCCGGATTATTTTCGGCATGAAATGAGATCAGAGATATAATAAAGAAATGCACAGAGATATCGTATATGTTCAATAATATAACATAAATGTATCATAGATGCAACCATAAACATAGATATATAGTAATACATGATTTCTATTAATGAAGGAAATGTACAGAGACTATAAAAATACAGAGTGAAAGACTCGCTAGAATGGTGGCAGCTTATCTCTGAGAAGAGATGTGATGGCTACTCGCATTCGCAAGAAGATGATTACAATGAGGCTATAGAGGCCTTTTTACAATAAACAGGAATGCCAAAATTCCTAGACATCCAAAAATCTAACCCTAGGAGATGAAGCACCAAAAGTCATGTGCGCTCCGTTTGATTAAGTGAGTACATCAACTTCCTGGGGTCGTAACTTTTGCATATGATCTCCGTTTTAGGCGTGTGATAGCTCGTTGGAAAGGCATTGTCGAGGAGATTCATTTTGGGGGCTCAATCATTCCTTCAGTTGTCATTGAGAACCTTGATCTCGAAAAACCTTCATTTGGGCCCTCAAAATGGCCTCAGAAGTTAAAACATGCGAAAAATAGTAAATTGCCAAAATTGCTAGAAAGTTGTTTTTGAGCCAGTTGGAAAAGGTGGGTGGCCACCGATATCCACCTAGATCAATCCTCCCTCCTTATTAAGAAATGGTCTCCATTGCGTTGAGTTCCCAGAGGAGAAGGAAAAGTGTTTGTTGAATCTACATCTTGGTGAGCTGCATGTCTTGTTGGAGACGTCGCGCTGCTCAGTTTGTGGAAGTCTGTCACGAACCTTTTGAGGTTGAGGTTGTTCAACAAGTCGGGCTACATGAGAGAATGATGTGTAGAAGGAATATTTTCACTTTGCTACAACCTTGTCGACTTGCTTATGTTTGATAGAAGGTTCTTGGGGTGAGGCTGTAGTGGTTGCAGTTTCCTTCTGTTCTCCTTTTGAACAGATTGTGAAGAAGCTAAATTTTGCAGTATGAGATACTACCTTGCGACACTTTTTAGGTGGAACAGTAGTTAGAACTACCTCTGGTATTCTGTAGAGATGACCCCCCAGAGAAACAATGACACTGCGGGGTCGAGACTCATAAACAACATGGTGCTTCCACATATATGGTTGGATGAAGAGAACATCACAGACATCCAGTGGGGCAACATCACATAATACCTCATCCTTGAAGGATTGGATTCCATATGACAATCGACACTGTTGGTTGACACAGAGATCTCGTCCTTATCGAAGCCACCCGAGGTTGTATGGTTGCGGGTGTGGTGTTGTCGACAATCCCAACTGTTTGATGACCTCTGCTGAGATGAGGTTTTGTTGGCTTCCGCTATCAACAATAAAATGCAGCGGGGTCCCCTTCACCCACATCTATGAATGAAAAAGGTGCTCCCCCTCTTCAGGATCTGTTGTTTCTTCTGGTTGAATTGTTGCGGTTGCGACAATAGTAGTAGGGTCTGCGTCAATGATCTGTCCTTTACTAGTATTTTTAGAATTAGATTCTGAATCAGGTTTTAGCTCCTTGTCTTTGATCTCGACCACCAATGACTGTTTTGAACGACATTCATCGGTGTTGTGCCAGGGGATTTTGTGGAAATGGCAATATTTTTCGATGTCCTTCTTTGTCTTCCTGTGACCCTTCTTTTTCTGTGTCTTGGACTGGTTTTCAGGGAACTATTTGTTAGGGCAGTCGTTATCATTCTTTGGTTGTTGCAGATTTGTAGACCCAAACTACCATTTGTTCTGGTGCTTAAATTTCTGCTCAATTTTAACAGCATATCGACAAGCAACACCGAGTGATGAGATGTCCAAAAAGTGATGAGCCCCACAGTATTTCAAAACCAAATGTCACTTGGATTCTTTGATACCCAGCTTGGTGCACAAGTTATGGAAGGTATTGGTGAACTCCGGAATTGCTTGGCCCCTCTCTTGCCGCAGTGTGGTCCATCTCATGTACTGGTCCTCATAGTTGCCAACAGGGTAATATTGTTCCTTTAACGCATCCACAAAAAAATCCCAAGTGGGATCGACCCCATATATTCCAGACTCCTCTGTGGAACTTTTCTCCCAATAAGTTTTTCTAGCAATGTTTGACACGAGGGAGAGCTTTAAGGAGTGCGAAGGTGATCTTTTCTTTCTCGGAAAAATTGTGAACAGAGAAATAACCTTCTAGCAGAGTTAACCATTTTTCTAGGGCTTTTGCATCTATTTGTCCTTCAAATACAGGAATATCAAAGTTAACTTGTACCTTGAAAGGAAAGGTTCCTCCAAAGTGGCCACTTGATGAAGATGTGCCTGATGCTATTGGTAGGCGTTGAAGGATGTGGCCAAAATTCTCCATCATTTCGTCCCTCTGTCGCGTGAGAGCTTGCTCAAGCAACATATTGATATGATCGCCTGCTTCGTCGTTTTTCTTTTCTTCCGCCATTGAGAGTTTCTTGGGTGTGCGAGAGAGATTGTCTTCAATAGAGACAAGCTCGAGACCCATCTTTCTATACTGGGACCTCGTCGGGGACATGCACTGAAAAATGATCAAGAGTAGCCTGCTCTGATACCACTGATCTAGATTATTTTTGGCACAAAATGAGATCGGAGATATAATAAAGAAATGCACAGAGATATCCCAGATGTTCAATAATATAACATAAATGTATCAGAGATGCAACCATAAACACAGATATCAATAATACACGATTTTTATTAATGAAAGAAATGTATAGAAACTGTAAAAGTACAGAGTGAAAGACTCGCTAGAATGGTGGCAGCTTATCTCTGAGAAGAGATGTGATGGCTACTTGCATTCGCAAGAAGATTATTACAATGAGGCTCTAGAGGCATTTTTACAATAAACAGGAATGCCAAAATTCCTAGACATCCAAAAATCTAACCCTAGGAGATGAAGCGCCAAAAGTCATGTGGGCCCCATTTGAGTAAGTGAGTACATCAACTTCCCGGGGTCGTAACTTTTGCATACGATCTTCGTTTTAGGCATGTGATAGCTCATTGGAAAGGTATCGTTGAGGAGACTCATTTTAGGGGCTCAATGATTCCTTCAGATATCCTTGAGAACCTCAGTCTTGAAAAACCTTCATTTGAGCCCTAAAAATGGCCTTGGAAGTTAAAACCTGCTAAAAATAGTAAATTGCCAAAATTGCCAGAAAGTTGTTTTGAGCCTGTTGGAAAGGTGGGTGGCCACCGATATCCACCTGGATCAATCCTCCCTCCTTAGGAAGAAATGGTATCCATTGCGTTGAGTTCCCAGGGGAGAAGGAAAAATGTTTGTTGAATCTACATCTTGGTGAGCTGCTTGTCTTGTTGGAGACGTTGCATTGCTCAGTTTGTGGAAGTCTGTCACGAACCTTTTGAGGTTTAGGTTGTTCAAAAAGTTGGGCTACACGAGAGGATGATGTGTAGAAGGAATATTTTCACTTTTCTGCAACCTTGTCGACTTGCTTCTATTTGATAGAAGGTGCTTGGGGCGAGGTTGTAGTGGTTGCAGTGTCCTTCTGTTCTCCTTTTGAACAGATTGTGAAGAAGCTAAATTTTGTTGTATGAGATACAACCTTGTAGCACTTTTTAGGTGGAACAGTAGTCGGAACTACCTCTGGTATTTTGTAGAGATGACCCCCTAGAGAAACAATGACTCTGCGGGGTCGAGACTCATAAACAACATGGTGCTTCCACATATATGGTTGGCCTAAGAGAACATCACAGACATCTAGTGGGGAAACATCACATAATACCTCATCCTTGAAGGGTTGGATGTCGTATGACAATCGACACTATTGGTTGACACAGAGATCTCTTCCTTGTTGAAACCACCTGATGTTGTATGGCTGCGGGTGTGGTGTTGTCGATAATCCCAACTGTTTGACGACCTCTACTGAGATGAGGTTTTTTTGACTTCCGATATCAACAATAAAATGCAACGGGGTCCCCTTCACCCACATCTATGAATGAAAAAGGTGCTCCCCCTCTGGAGGATCTGTTGGTTCTTCTGGTTGAATTGTCACAGTCGCGACAATAGCAGTGGGGTTTGCGTCAATGATCTATCCTTTACCATTATTTTTAGAATCAGATTCAGAATCAGGGTCGGCTCTTTGTCTTTGATCTCGGCCACCAATGACTATTTTGAACGACATTCATCAATGTTGTGCCAAGGTCTTTTATGGAAATCGCACCATTTTTCGGTGTCCTTCTATGTCTTCCCGTGACCCTTCTTTTCCTGTGTCTTCGACTGGTTTTCGGGGAATTGTTTGCTAGGGCCGTCTTTGTCATGCTTTGGTTGTTGCGGATTTGCAGACTCAAACTCCCGTTTGTTCTGGTGCTTAAATTTCTGCTCAATTTTAACGGCATATCGATAAGCAACACCAAGTGATGAGATGTCCAGAAAATCCATTTCAGTCTAGATGTATTTGTGTAGAGCCCCATGGTATTTCAGAACCAAATGTCACTCGGAGTCTTTGATACCCATCTTGGTGCACAAGGTATGGAAGGTATTGGTGAACTCCGAAACTGCTTGGCCCCTCTCTTGCCGTAGTGTGGTCCATCTCATGTACTGGTCCTCATAGTTGCCAACAGGGTAATACTATTCCTCTACCGCATCCACAAAAAAATCCCAAGTGGGATCAGCCCCATATATTCCAGACTCCTCTGTGGAACTTTGCTCCTAGTAAGTTTCACACCAATGTTTGACATGAGGGATATCTTTAAGGAGTGCGAAGGTGATCTTTTCTTTGTCGAAAAAATTGTGAACAGAGAAATAACCTTCTAGTAGAGTTAACCATTTTTCTAGGGCTTCTGCATCTATCTGTCCTTCAAATACAGGAATATAAAAGTTAAATTGTACCTTGAAAGGCGACGTTCCTCCAAAGTGGATTCTTGATGAAGATGCACCTGATGCTATTGGCAGGCATTGAAGGATGTGGCCAAAATTCTCCATCATTTCATCTCTCTGTCACGTGAGAGCTTGCTCAAGCAACAGATTGATAGGATCGTCTGCTCCATCGTTTTTCTTTTCTTCCACCATTGAGGGTTTCTTGGGTGTGTGAGAGTGATTATATTCAAGAGAGACAAGCTCGAGACCAAACTTGATATACTTGGACCTCGTCGGGGACATGCATTGAAAAACGATCAAGAGCAGCCTGCTCTGATACCACTCATCCGGATTATTTTCGGCACGAAATGAGATCGGAGATATAATAAAGAAATGCACAGAGATATCGCAGATGTTCAATAATATAACAAAAATGTATCAGAGATGCAACCATAATCACAGATATACAGTAATACATGATTTCTATTAATGAAAGAAATGTACAGAGACTGTAAAAATACGGAGTGAAAGACTCGCTAGAATGGTGGCAGATTATCTCTGAGAAGAGATGTGAAGACTACTCGCATTCGCAAGAAGATGATTACAATGAGGCTCTAGAGGCCTTTCTACAATAAATAGGAATGCCAAAATTCCTAGACATCCAAAAATCTAACCCTAGGAGATGAAGCACCAAAAGTCATGTGGGCCCCGTTTGAGTAAGTGAGTACATCAACTTCCTAGGGTCGTAACGTTTGCATACGATCTCCGTTTTAGGCGCGTGATAGATCGTTGGAAAGGTATTGTCGAGGAGATTCATTTTTGGGTATCAATGATTCTTTTTAAAATTATTGGGAACCTCGATCTCAAAAAACCTTCATTTGGGCCCTCAAAATGGCCTCAGAAGTTAAAACCTGCTAAAAATAGTAAATTGTGAAAATTGCCAGAAAGTTGTTTTGAGCCAGTTGGAAAAGGTGGGTGGCCACAGATATCCACCTGGATCAATCCTCCCTCCTTAGGAAGCAATGGTATCCATTGCATTGAGTTCCTAGGGGATAAGGAAAAGCATTTGTTGAATCTACATCTTGGTGAGTTTCTTGTCTTGCTGGAGATGTCGCGCTGCTCAGTTTGTGGAAGTCTGTCATGAACCTTTTGAGGTTGAGGATATTCAACAAGTCAGGCTACATGAGAGGATGATGTGTAGAAGGAATATTTGCACTTTTCTACAACCTTGTTGACTTTCTTGTGTTTGATAGAAGGTGCTTGGGGCGAGGCTGTAGTCGTTGCAGTGTCCTTCTGTTCCCCTTTTGAACAGATTGTGAAGAAGCTAAATTTTGCAGTATGAGATACTACCTTGCGGTACTTTGTAGGTGAAACAGTAGTCGGAACTACCTCTGGTATTCTGTAGATATGACCCCCCAGAGAAACAATGACACTACGGGGTCGAGACTCATAAACAACATGGCGCTTCCACATATATGGTTGGCCCAAGAGAACATCACAGACATCCAGTGGGGAAACATCACATAATACCTCATCCTTGAAGGGTCGGATGCCATATGACAATCAACACTATTGGTTGAAACAGAGATCTCGTCCTTGTCGAAGCCACCCGATGTTGTATGGCTGCGGGTGTGGTTTTGTCAACAATCCTAATTATTTGACGACCTCTGCTGAGATGAGGTTTTTCTGGCTTCCACTATCAACAATAAAATGTAGCGGGGTTCCCTTCACCCACATCTGTGAATGAAAAAGGTGCTCCCCCTCTTCAGGTTCTGTTGGTTCTTTTGGTTGAATTGTTGTGGTCATAACAACAGCAGTGGGGTCTACGTCAATGATCTGTCCTTTACCAGTATTTTCAGAATCAGATTCTGAATCAGGGTTCCACTCCTTGTCTTTGATCTCGGCCACCAATGACTGTTTTGAACGACATTCATCAGTTTTGTGCCAGGGGATTTTGTGGAAATAGCAATATTTTTCGGTGTCCTTCTTTGTCTTCCCGTGACCCTTCTTTTCCTACGTCTTGGACTGGTTTTTGGGGAACTGTTTGTTAGGGTCTTCTTTGTCATGCTTTGGTTGTTGCAAATTTGTAGACCCGAACTCCCGTTTGTTCTGGTGCTTAAATTTCTACTCAATTTTAACAGCATATCGATAAGAAGCACCGAGTGATGAGATGTCCAGAAAATCCATTTCAGTCTGGATGTATCTGTGTAGAGCCCCACGGTATTTCAGAACCAAATGTCCCTCGGAGTCTTTGATACCCATCTTGGTGTGCAAGGTATGGAAGGTATTGGTGAACTCCAAATATCCTTGGCCCCTCTCTTGCCGCAGTGTGGTCCATCTCATGTATTGGTCCTCATAGTTGCCAACAGGGTAATACTGTTCTTTTACCGCATCCACAAAAAAATCCCAAGTGGGATCAGCCCCATATATTCCAGACTCCTCTATGGAACTTTGCTCCTAGTAAGTTTCCCACCAATGTTTGACATGAGGGAGATATTTAAGGAGTGAGAAGGTGATATTTTCTTTGTCGAAAAATTTGTGAACAGAGAAATAACCTTCTAGTAGAGTTAACCATTTTTCTAGGGCTTCTGCATCTATCTATCCTTCAAATACAGGAATATCAAATTTAACTTGTACCTTGAAAGGTGAGGTTCCTCCAAAGTGGCCTCTTGATGAAGATGTGCCTGATGCTATCGACAGATGTTGAAGGATGTGGGCAAAATTCTCCATCATTTCGTCCCTCTGTCGCGTGAGAGCTTGCTCAAGAATAGATTGATAGGATCGTCTGCTCCGTCATTTTTCTTGTCTTCCGCCATTGAGGGTTTCTTGGGTGTGCGAGAGAGATTGTCTTCGAGAGAGACAAGCTCAAGACCCAGCTTTCTATACTTGGACCTCGTCAGGGACATGCACTGAAAAACGATCAAGAGAAGCCTGCTCTGATACCACCGATCCGGATTAGTTTCGGCATGAAATGAGATCGGAGATATAATAAAGAAATGCACAGAGATATCGCAGATGTTCAATAATATAACAAAAATGTATCATAGAT
The DNA here is from genome assembly GCA_009831015.1 of Picea engelmannii. Taxonomy (NCBI): domain Eukaryota; kingdom Viridiplantae; phylum Streptophyta; class Pinopsida; order Pinales; family Pinaceae; genus Picea; species Picea engelmannii. Next base: position 86,866 of record ML839005.1, read on the forward strand.
GAAACCATAATCACAGATATACAGTAATACATGATTTCTATTAATGAAAGAAATGTACAAAGACTGTAAAAATACAGAGTGAAAGACTCGCTAGAATGGTGGCAGCTTATCTCTGAGAAGAGATGTGACGGCTACTCGCATTCACAAGAAGATGGTTACAATGAGGCTCTAGAGGCATTTTTACAATAAACAGGAATGCCAAAATTTCTAGACATCCAAAAATCTAACCCTAGGAGATGAAGCGCCAAAATTCATGTGGGCCCCGCTTGAGTAAGTGAGTACATCAACTTCTCGGGGTTGTAACTTTTGCATACGATCTCCATTTTAGGCGTGTGATAGATCGTTGGAAAGGTATCATTGAGGAGATTCATTTTGGGGGCTCAATATGCCTTCAGATATCATTGATAACCTCGATCTCGAAAAACCTTCATTTGGGTCCTCAAAATGGTCTCGGAAGTTAAAACCTGCTAAAAATAGTAAATTGAGAAAATTGCCAGAAAGTTGTTTTGAGCCAGTTGGAAAAGGTGGGTGGCCACTGATATCCACTTGGATCACCAGTGGTGCCTCAAATCTGCAAAAGGTTTTCATATAAAAAAATTGCTTCGTGGTGACATCCCAAAATCGATGACCATAAAATGTAACATAGATTCTTGAATTTTTAATATAAACCATCCTAATTTTCAACATTTACAAAATGTGTAGAAACTTACCACTATTCCACAAGTTTTACACCATCCAGAATAAGTGCCTAGAAATACAAATGCAAGATGTGAATCACAAAATATGATGTAGCTTAATATCATCTTGTTATATTGGCAACAAGGGAGGAGCAAATGTGAGAGACTCTAATAGAAAAATGGAACCTTCATCAATATATTTTCAAGCCAATAGAAAATTTTGAAACTTGAAAATACATATAGATTACCTATGGGTCTAGAAAGCATAGACCCATGTTAGCATCAATTATTGATTCGATATCATGGTGTAATGTGATAAGAAAGGATTTAAAAACCCACCAAAATTTTCTTATCCATGGTTGCAGCCATGAGCGCTCAAGCGCAACTCGTAGATGATTAGTTTAGTTCAAATAAAACGAGCGGGAAAGGGATCAATTTTCAATGGCTAGGATATGGCATCAGGGCAAGACCAATGGTCATCGGGTGTTTGGGGAAATCAAGTTTCCTAAGATTTAGCGCAGTACAGAGGCCTGAGATCACGCACCCTTTTTTCCATGTTTTAATCTAGGTCGTCCGATCTCAGAGGGACAGGTGGCATGCTATGGGCGTTTCAGGGATCATGAGTTGGGAGGACTAGGTCCTTCCTTGTATTTCAAAACCCTGAAATGAGAAAGGTTAAAGTCATGGAGGGGTTGGGAAAATAGTCCTAGCACACGTCAAGTGGGCCCAGGAGTGGAGGTAGCACCCCTTTTGTTGTCAAATTCATCTCAGTCGTCCATCTGAAGGATGCGTGGCGCACATCCACACTTTTGTAGATTGGTCATTGGGAAAGTAGGGGATAGATACATCATGTATCCCCGGTGCAAGAAGTCTCGAAAGGATCTGGACCATTGGATCGAGGAATGATCTCATTCGTCTGATCTAGCGGGGACACGCGGCACAAATCCGAGCTGTAGAAGGGGCCCTTCGGGAGAGTCTAAGTGAAAATGATGAAGCAATCAAGGTCGTTCAATTTGAAGGATGCATGGAAAAAGATCCAGGCTAGGTGGGGGTCCCACATCAAAGAAGATCTGGGTCGTCTGGCCTCGGGGCTACGTGGCATGTGATTAGGTTTGGTCCTCATTTAAGCTACTGTAACTTTGAAATACAGGAGGTCACTCCTCCCTTGCATTTGGATTCGCCAAAATGCGATTTGAAAAAGTGCCATGGGGTCTAGCCCATAGTCCTAGTACCTGGTCACAAAGTCATAGGAATGAAAGGAGGGAGGCTATTTAAGTTTATGCGCTCATTGAAAGGCAGATCCAACCATCAAATTGTGTAGGAGCCATTTTGCAACTTTGGGCACCGAGGAAATGAAAGGGAGAGTGTCGTGGATCCCCAGTGAAAATTTTCCCGACAGTGATCGGGGTCGTCGATCAAGGATCAATCTGAGTTGTCCATGCAGAGACGCATGGTCACAACCCCGGGTCCCTATGAGCATGGAGCCAAGAGAAAGGAGCTAGCCATAGAATCATGGTCGTCCCCTGTGCATGAGGTCCTGACCACCTCCATGGAAGAGAGAAATTAATGGAGTTTGAGCAGGTTGGTAAAACCTTAGCTCAAGCCATGAATGAAAGGCGTGGGGGTTCTGAAGCAATAAGCCCATGGTACCCCTATGTGCAGGTCTCCCTACAAGAGCCATGTTGATTTGATATACTTGTCAGACAAGAAGAGCCTGCACATGCTTACTTGAAATTTAATGGCTCAACAACTCTCCTGCCGTCAGTGGCGAGTTTCTCTGAGTATATATACTCAGTTTTTGTATTTTTGTAAAGGGGTGGATGGTAGAGCATAACTCTCGTATTGTAAAGTTTTAATGAACACTCTGGTTTTTGGTTATGCATGGTCTTTGAGGCTTCTTGTCTAATGATAGTCATCTTTCCTACTCGCTCTTATTTCCCTCTAATACTAAAAGAGTTTATGATTGAATGATTCACATGAATCATTGTGACTGTGTTATGATAAATGTTTTATGGTAACGCTATTATGATTTCTTTTAATGTTCTTTTAATTTGAATACAAGAAGTTCTTGTGTTTAAGTTTTCCCTCTTTGGGCTATTGGAAGCTTGATGCCTATAGCAGACCTTTGCATTTTCTCACCAAAGTCTTCTTCCTACTCACCCTTACTACAACTTATTGTCTGAAGTTAAATTAAGACCTCACCTGCTCGTGCACATCAGTCCATTTTTCTAAGTTAAAACGATATTCTCCTGGGTCTGGGCCCATTTGACCACCCCAATTTATTTATTCGTGACAAATAAAACTGATGGGTATCAGGCTTACTCCTTCCACAATCCAAGAATGACTTTTGGTGCTAACATTTCTGGTGTCATTGTCGGGGACGAAGTTGAAGATTTTCCTTGGGTAGAACGACATCGAGCTTCTAATTCTGAAGGTGCATCAGCCATCAAAACCATTGAATATTGCACTTGCACCTGGCGACTCCTTTGAGGTGATTCCACCTGGTAACTCCTCTGTTGCAGTGCCTCTGGCTATTAGGCTTACTCCTTCCGCAATCCAAGAGTGAATTTTGGTGCTAACATTTCTGGTGTCGTTGTCGGGGACGAAGTTGAATATTTTCCCTGGGTAGAATGACATCGAGCTTCTAATTCTGAAGGTGCATCAGCCATCAGAACCATTGAATATTGCACTTGCACCTGGCAACTCCTTTGAGGTGATTCCACCTAGTAACTCCTTTGTTGCAGTGCCTCTGGCTACACCTAGTAGCTCTTGGGAGACACAAATCTCAGTTCTGGTCTTTAATGGTGAACAAAGACTGGACACACTCATTCTGCATAGAATTCACCTGGTGACTCCACATTTAAAGACTCCATTGGAGGGGATTCTATTGATAGAAAGAAGTCCATGTCGAAGGGAAAGACCAGGTATCAGTTCATGGGCTTGCTGCATGAAGTCCTGTATTTCTTTATCAGCTCATTCCTTTCTTTCCCTTTACTTATCGAGAAGTTTTTCCTCTTCTTTGTACATTTTTATGTCCTTGAGCCTCCTCTTATTCACTCATCCTTGGAAGAAGAAATCATACCCTCTTCTTGTGTTGTAGATACTAAACTTGTGCCTTCACCTCTGCCTATCCATGAAGATGAGATTTGTATCACACCTCCTCCTGAAGTTGAGCACCCTTGTAGTCCTGAGGAGGTTGAGAATAATTCACAGTCTTCCCAGACCTTGTTACCCCCTGTTATTCATGTTGAACCTCCCCAGTCTCTTGTTGAATTCCATGATCAACTCACTGCTTTTCAAATTAAAATCAGAAATAAGTTTTTTAAACCCCTGAGGCCGCCATGTCACCTTAACCCTTATCCTCATGATTCCTTTGAGTATTTTCCTCGGTTTTATGGGGACGAACATGTTACAATTGAGAGGCATTTAGAGGTCTTTGAGAACTTTATTGATTAGTTTGATATTGTTCATGATGATTTTACTATGAGGATTTTCTCAAAGTCCCTATATGGAGATGTTGCTATGTGGTTTAGATATTTGGAGTTCAGTTCTATTGGTTCCTGTACCGAGCTATACCATGCTTTTTTAAAGAGTTGGGGTGAGAACAAGTCCCTTGATCAATAATGGTTTGAGTTTAATGCCTTGAAGAGAGGGGAAGATGAATCCTTGGTTGTATTCAACAAGATATTTTACAGTGTTTATCATAACATGCCTGTGGAAATCATACCCACAGAGACTTCTCCTATGGTGTACTATATCATGGCTCAACATCTAGAGCTAGTCCTCCTTCCGGGAGAGAGTAAATCCTCATCATTGATACATCTGTTTGAGGATGATGAAGATTTTGAAGAGAACATCAGGGCTAGCAGGTGGGTTCATAAGTAGGAAAATGTGCATATACAGGAGGAAGAAGATTGTCAGTCTGTTTCATATTCTGAACAAGGATATAACAATTATGGATCAAATCTGGAACAAGAACTAGGAAGTAGGCATGATTCACATATGGAATCAGGTTCTTCATAATTTGCAAATTTCTCTAGGGGTAGGAATGAATACCCTTTTGATGATCATTTTTCAGATCATTTTGAGCATGGAGCAGTAGTTGATTGTATTAATAGTTGTATGCTCTTGACTGATCACAGTCATTATGATTTAAATCTTGTTTCTCCTTTAGCTAATGACCATTTTTTTGGAGGAAAAGTCGCAACTGCAGATGATCAAGAGTTATTTTCTGATGAGGGAGAAGGAAATTATTTTGTGAGCAGAGAGTGTTTTACAAAGGAGCATCCCGGTCTTCTAAAGCAGCCATGATTCTGTCATATTTCCCATGATCCTGTGGCCATACACATGGAGGCCTACATTTAATATTTTTTGAAATGTTCTAATTGCATTGGTTCACCAATACTCACAGCTAAGTATTGTGTTATGAAATATTTCCAAGACCACACTATAGAGCATGTTCCTTTATTAATTAAGGAAAGGCCACGGCTGGAAATTATCTCTTCTAGGCTTGCAGGAAGCACATAGTAGTATAAAGAGGAAGGGTTTAGTGGGAAGCTCATCTCCTATCCAAAGCCTGTTTTTGACCTGGTGTCACCTGGAATCGTCCAACCTGTATCTGTCCTCTACCCACCTATGCACTCTGAAGACATCATGGCACAAGTAAAAAACCATGAAGGATAAAAGATGTTTTCTAACCAATTGAGCTCCCCTGGCATTAGATATTATGACCCTGTGGGGTCATATATGGAGTTGTGCTTTCCAAATGCTTTGGAGCCTGTAGACTTATTCCCCTTTTCAACATCTGGGGGTATGGACATCATTCTCAGCCTTGTCTTCAATTTGCTGTCATACCTCCCTAACATTATGTGGAGCATATTCAGTAGAGAAAGGGATCGAATCACCAAGCAGTCTAGGTGGCTATGGTGGAAATTTTCTTTCACCTAGCCCATGTATATAGTTTTAGTAGCTTAGGCTCTGTACATAAATAAGTTCTTTTGAGCAGATGTGTTTGTTTGTTTATTTTGTTTTTCCTTTCAGTTTTATATTCTTCAAAAATGTTTTTGAGCTTGACTCCACAGCCCAACAGAAGGCACTAGAACTGCAAATGAGTTCTTAGAGAATCACAGGGACGACTCTATCCACCATGGAGCCTGATGTTAGCATCAATTATTGATTTGAGCTTGTGGTGTAATTCGAGAAGCAGGGATTTAAAAACCCAACAAGTTCTTATTATCCATGGTCACAACCATGAGCGCTCAAGTGCAACTCACAGATGCTTAGTTCAGTTCAAATCAAACGAGTGGGCAAGGGATTGGTTTTCAATGGCTAGGATGTGGCATTAGGTCAAGATCAATGGTCATCGGGTGCTTGGTTCCATCAAGTTGCCTGAGATTTAGCACAGTACAGAGGCCCGAGACCACACACCCTTTTTTCAACATTTTAATATGGGTCGTCTGATCTCAGAGGGATAGGTGGCAGCTTGTGGGTGTTTCAGGGATCATGAGTTGGGAGGACCAGGTCTTGCCTTGTATTTCAAAACCCTGAAATGTGAAAGGTTAAATTCCCGGGGGGGTTTAGAAAACGGTCCTAGCGCCAGGTCACATCAAGCAGGCCCAGGAGTGGAGGTAGTGCCCCTTTTTCTGTCAAAGTCATCTCAGTTGTCCATCTAAAGGATGCATGGCGCACATCCTCTCTTTAGCAGATTGGTCACCGGAAAAGTAGGGGATAGATACATCATGTATCCTCAGTGCAAGAAGTCCCAAAAGGATCTAGACCATTGGATCGAGGAGTGATCTTAGTCATTCGATCCAGCGGGGACACGTGGCGCAAATCTGAGCTGTAGAGGGGGCCCTTCGAGAGATTCTAAGTGAAAAAGCTGAAGCAATCAGGGTCGTTCACTTTGAAAAATGCGTGGAAAAATATCCAGGCTAGGTGGGGATCCTTGCATCAAAGAAGATCTAGGTCGTCCGACCTCGGGGCTATGTGGCATGAAATTAGGTTTGGTCATTGTTTCGGCTACTGGGACTTTGAAAGATAGAAGGTCGCTCCACCCTTCCACAGTCCTAGTGCCTGGTCACAAATTCATAGGGATGAAAGGAGGGAGGCTATTTAAGTTTATGCGCTTGTCGAAAGGTAGATCCAACCATCGAATTGTTTAGGATCCATTTCGCAACTTTGGGCACCGAGGAAATGAAAGGGAGAGCATCGTGGATCCCTAGTGAAAATTATCCTGACAGTGACCGGGGTCGTCGATCAAGGATCAATCTGAGCCATCCATGCAGAGATGCATGGTCATAGCCCCAGGTCCCTATGAGCATGGAGCCAAGAGAAAGGAGATATCCCCAGGTGCATGGTTGCCCCTTGTGCATGAGGTCCTGACCACTGCCATGGAAGGTAGAGCATAGCTCCCGTATTGTAAAGTTTTAATGAACACTCTGGTTTCTAGTTATGCATGGTCTTTGAGACTTCTTGTCTAACGACAATCAACTTTCCTACTCACTCTTATTTCCCTCTAATACTGAAAGAGTTCATGATTGATTGATTCACATGAATAATTGTGACTGTGTTATGATAAATGTTTTATGGTAACGCTGTTATGATTTCTTTTAGTGTTCTTGTAATTTGAATACAAGAAGTTCTTGTGTTTAAGTTTTCCCTCTTTGGGTTGTTGGAAGCTTGATTCCTATAGTATACCTTTGCATTTTCTCACCGAAGTCTTCCTCCTACTCACCCTTACTACAACAAATTGTCTGAAGTTAAATTAATACCTCACCTGCTCGTGCACGTCAGTCCATTTTTCTGAGTTAAAACGATATTCTTCTGGGTCTGCGCCGATTTGACCACCCCAATTTATTTATTCGTGACAAATAAAACTGATGGGTATCAGGCTTACTCCTGCTACAATCCACGAGTGACTTTTGGTGCTAAAAACCCCCTTAAACATATTTAAGAGACTTGATATTAAATTGTCCAAGCATCATAATTGAATGCCTAGGTCAATTCCATATAGAAGAGGCATAGAGGGAGAAGGCCAAAAGATAGCTCTAGAGGAAGTGCCATAGATAATATTTGCACTCTAATTTATCAATTTGAAGATAAGATAATGAGATTAAATAAAAAAAAAACACACATATATTTTGTAGCTGGTAGCAAGTCTTACCTAAAATTTTTCTGGAAAAGCCTCAAAGCGACCAGATGAAACCCTGGTTTCTACCTCAAACTTGTTACAGATGCATCTGGTCTACCTAAACAATGCCATTGAGACATGGAGCGACCCAAAACTAGAGTAGTTTGTGACCCCTAATGGTTGCAACCACTTCCCTCATCTCTCCCACTCCTCGATGCTTTGTGTTTTTATGGTGACAACGACGAGTTTCACTATATCAACAAATAAGGGAGGAGCAGCATGTGAGAGACTTTGATAAAAAAAGGAACCTTCATTTATAGCTTTTCAATCCAAAAGACAATTTGGAAACTAGAAAATACATATATTTTTCCTGTGGGTCTAGAAAGCATAGACCCCCTTAAACATAATACATATCCAAGAGAATCAATATTAAGTTGTCAAAGAATCACAACAAAATGTCTAGCTCAAGTCCATACAGGAGAGGCATGGAACGAGAAGGCCAAAGAAAAATTTGGACACAATGATAGAGTGAATATCTGCACTCTAATATCTCACTTGGAACATAAGACAACACGATTAAATAAGTAAAAACACATGTATATTCTATCGGCAACGAGTCTTACCTAAAGTTGTTCCAAAAAATCCTCAAAGTGACCAAATGAAATTTTGGTTTCTATCACAAACTTGTTACAAATGAAACCAGTGAATCTTTTCACTCTAATTGCTCACTTGGAAGATAAGACAATACGATTAAATAAGTAAAAAACACACATATAGTCTGCGGGAAACGATTCTTACCTAAAATTGTCCCAAAACTTCCTCAAAGAAACCAAATGAAACCATGGTTTCTGCCTCAAAATATAGTAGTTTTTGAACCTTAATGGCTGCGACCATTTCCTTCATATCTTCCACTCCTCGATTCTCCCTGTTGTTATGGCAAGAGCCACGAGTTTCTCCACATCAAACATAGGAATGTGCAACACCATAATTCCTACACTCTTAACATGTCTAACTCACATTCAATTAGAGGTTGGAAGATGCGCCAACATTCAATTACATGTTGGAATATGTGTTAACTAGGATATACGTGTCACAAGCTCCAAGCTGCCTCATACCTCTTAATTTACAAAGAGGTTACGTCAATTCAAATTTGCGAGGACAGATTTCACTTACTAGCAACACTTGTACGCAAACCTTGGCATACAAATTTATTCCTCATGAATAATCTGAAATTAAACAAACTCGAGATCATACGACCCAGTACAGTGGCATAAAAGTATGCTTCCAATTGATCCAATTTTCACATGAGTGCCTGTCGTCTCTTTTACCATAAGAGTTCAAAAAAATCATCGAATAGGATTTTAGATAAACAGATTTAGAGATTTGAAAATATTAACAAAATTTAATTTATAAAGTTTAACTATGGGAAAAACAAAAAAAAAAATTGGTCAACTAGAAAGTAATAGGTGGTAAAAAAAAACCCATTGCTATAGCCCTGCTTTGGTAGGGAATGATAAGATTTTTGGGCTTGGACCTTATGTGATGTGTTGAGTAAATCATTTTAAAAATTTGTACATAATCATAACGAAGGTTTTAAATAGTTCAATTAATCTTTAATTTAGACTTTCAGTAGAGTGCATTAGCTTACATATTCAATTTTGCATAGTTTGGCAAGGTTTTTTTATTACAATTTATGGTAATGAAACATGTTAGTTCGATAGGAACAAACATGGTGTTGGTTTAGATTTCTCTTTTATATGTTTAACATGATTGAC
>ML839005.1:96546-112202 GCA_009831015.1 Picea engelmannii
AGAACCTGAAGAGGGGGAGCACCTTTTTCATTCACAGATGTGGGTGAAGGGAACCCCGCTACATTTTATTGTTGATAGTGGAAGCCAGAAAAACCTCATCTCAGCAGAGGTCGTCAAATAATTAGGATTGTTGACAAAACCACACCCGCAGCCATACAACATCGGGTGGCTTCGACAAGGACGAGATCTCCGTGTCAACCAATAGTGTTGATTGTCATATGGCATCCGGCCCTTCAAGGATGAGGTATTATTTGATGTTTCTCCACTGGATGTCTGTGATGTTCTCTTGGGCCAACCATATATGTGGAAGCGCCATGTTGTTTATGAGTCTCGACCCCGCAGTGTCATTGTTTCTCTGGGGGGTCATCTCTACAGAATACCAGAGTTAGTTCCGACTACTGTTTCACCTACAAAGTGCCGCAAGGTAGTATCTCGTACTGCAAAATTTAGCTTCTTCACAATCTGTTCAAAAGGGGAACAGAAGGACACTGCAACGACTACAGCCTCGCCCCAAGCACCTTCTATCAAACACAAGAAAGTCGACAAGGTTGTAGCAAAGTGAAAATATTCCTTCTACACATCATCCTCTCATGTAGCCTGACTTGTTGAATAGCCTCAACCTCAAAAGGTTCATGATAGACTTCCACAAACTGAGCAGCGCGACATCTCCAGCAAGACAAGCAACTCACCAAGATGTAGATTCAACAAACGCTTTTCCTTATCCCCTGGGAACTCAATGCAATGGATACCATTGCTTCCTAAGGAGGGAGGATTGATCCAGGTGGATATCGGTGGCCACCCACCTTTTCTAACTGGCTCAAAACAACTTTCTGGCAATTTTCACAATTTACTATTTTTAGCAGGTTTTAACTTCTGAGGCCATTTTGAGGGCCCAAATGAAGGTTTTTCGAGATCGAGGTTCCCAATAATTTTCAAAAGAATCATTGATACCCAAAAATGAATCTCCTCGACAATACCTTTCCAACGATCTATCACACGCCTAAAACGGAGATCGTATGCAAACGTTACGACCCTAGGAAGTTGATGTACTCACTTACTCAAACGGGGCCCACATGACTTTTGGTGCTTCATCTCCTAGGGTTAGATTTTTGGATGTCTAGGACTTTTGGAATTCCTATTTATTGTATAAATGCCTCTAGAGCCTCATTGTAATCATCTTCTTGCGAATGCGAGTAGTCTTCACATCTCTTCTCAAAGATAAGCTGCCACCATTCTAGCGAGTCTTTCACTCCGTATTTTTACAGTCTCTGTACATTTCTTTCATTAATAGAAATCATGTATTACTGTATATCTGTGATTATGGTTGCATCTCTGATACATTTCTGTTATATTATTGAACATCTGCGATATCTCTGTGCATTTCTTTATTATATCTCCGATCTCATTTCGTGCCGAAAATAATCCGGATGAGTGGTATCAGAGCAGGCTGCTCTTGATCGTTTTTCAATGCATGTCCCCGACGAGGTCCGAGTATATCAAGTTTGGTCTCGAGCTTCTCTCTCTTGAATATAATCACTCTCACACACCCAAGAAACCCTCAATGGTGGAAGAAAAGAAAAATGATGGAGCAGACGATCCTATCAATCTGTTGCTTGAGCAAGCTCTCACGTGACAGAGAGATGAAATGATGGAGAATTTTGGCCACATCCTTCAATGCCTGCCGATAGCATTAGGTGCATCTTCATCAAGAAGCCACTTTGGAGGAACGTCTCCTTTCAAGGTACAATTTAACTTTGATATTCCTGTATTTGAAGGACAGATAGATGCAGAAGCCCTAGAAAAATGGTTAACTCTACTAGAAGGTTATTTCTCTGTTCACAATTTTTTCGACAAAGAAAAGATCACCTTCGCACTCCTTAAAGCTCTCCCTCATGTCAAACATTGGTGTGAAACTTACTAGGAGCAAAGTTCTACAGAGGAGTCTGGAATATATGGGGCTGATCCCACTTGGGATTTTTTTGTGGATGCGGTAGAGGAATAGATTTACCCTGTTGGCAACTATGAGGACCAGTACATGAGATGGACCACACTACGGCAAGAGAGGGGCCAAGCAGTTCTGGAGTTCACCAATACCTTCCATACCTTGTGCACCAAGATGGGTATCAAAGACTCCGAGTGACATTTGGTTCTGAAATACCATGGGGCTCTACACAGATACATCTAGACTGAAATGGATTTTCTGGACATCTCATCACTTGGTGTTGCTTATCGATATGCCGTTAAAATTGAGAAGAAATTTAAGCACCAGAACAAACAGGAGTTCGAGTCTACAAATCCGCAACAACCAAAGCATGACAAAGACGGCCCTAGCAAAAAATTCCCCGAAAACCAGTCGAAGACACAGGAAAAGAAGGGTCACGGGAAGACATAGAAGGACACCGAAAAATGGTGCGATTTCCATAAAATACCTTGGCACAACACTGATGAATGTCGTTCAAAATAGTCATTGGTGGCCAAGATCAAAGACAAATAGCCGACCCTGATTCTGAATCTGATTCTAAAAATAATGGTAAAGGATAGATCATTGACGCAAACCCCACTGCTATTGTCGCGACTGTGACAATTCAACCAGAAGAACCAACAGATCCTCCAGAGGGGGAGCACATTTTTCATTCATAGATGTGGGTGAAGGGGACCCCGTTTCATTTTATTGTTGATATTGAAAGTCAAAAAAACCTCATCTCAGCAGAGGTCGTCAAACAGTTGGGATTGTCGACAACACCACACCCACAGCCATACAACATCAGGTGGTTTCAACAAGGAAGAGATCTATGTGTCAACCAACAGTGTCGATTGTCATACGGCATCCAACCCTTCAAGGATGAGGTATTTTTTGATGTTGCCCCACTAGATGTCTGTGATGTTCTCTTAGGCCAACCATATATGTGGAAGCACCATGTTGTTTATGAGTCTCGACACCGCAGTGTCATTGTTTCTCTAGGGGGTCATCTCTACAAAATACCAGAGGTAGTTCCGACTACTGTTCCGCCTAAAAAGTGCTACAAGGTTGTATCTCATACAACAAAATTTGGCTTCTTCACAATCTGTTCAAAAGGAGAACAGAAGGACACTGCAACCACTACAACCTCGCCCCAAGCACCTTCTATCAAACAGAAGCAAGTTGACAAGGTTGCAGAAAAGTGAAAATATTCCTTCTACACATCATCCTCTCGTGTAGCCCAACTTGTTGAACAACCTAAACCTCAAAAGGTTCGTGACAGACTTCCACAAACTGAGCAACGCAACGTCTCCAACAAGACAAGCAGCTCACCAAGATGTAGATTCAAAAAACATTTTTCCTTCTCCCCTGGGAACTCAATGCAATGGATACCATTTCTTCCTAAGGAGGGAGGATTGATCCAGGTGGATATCGGTGGCCACCCACCTTTTCCAACAGGCTCAAAACAACTTTCTGGCAATTTTGGCAATTTACTATTTTTAGCAGGTTTTAACTTCCAAGGCCATTTTGAGGGCTCAAATGAAGGTTTTTCGAAACTGAGGTTCTCAAGGATATCTGAAGGAATCATTGAGCCCCTAAAATGAGTCTCCTCAACGATACCTTTCCAATGAGCTATCACACACCTAAAACGAAGATCGTATGCAAAAGTTACGACCCTAGGAAGTTGATGTACTCACTTACTCAAATGGGGCCCACATGACTTTTGGCGCTTCATATCCTAGGGTTAGATTTTTGGATGTCTAGGAATTTTGGCATTCCTGTTTATTGTAAAAAGGCCTCTAGAGCCTCATTGTAATCATCTTCTTGCGAATGCGAGTAGCCATCACATCTCTTCTCAGAGATAAGTTGCCACCATTCTAGCGAGTCTTTCACTCTGTACTTTTACAGTCTCTGTACATTTATTTCATTAATAAAAATCGTGTATTACTGATATCTGTGTTTATGGTTTCATCTTTGATACATTTATGTTATATTATTGAACATCTGGGATATCTATGTGCATTTCTTTATTATATCTCCGATCTCATTTCGTGCCAAAAATAATCTAGATCAGTGGTATCAGAGCAGGCTGCTCTTGATCATTTTTCAGTGCATGTCCCCGACGAGGTCCCAGTATAGAAAGATGGGTCTCGATCTTGTCTCTATTGAAGAAAATATATCTCTCACACCCAAGAAACTCTCAATGGTGGAAGAAAAGAAAAACGACGAAGCAGGCGATCATATCAATATGTTGCTTGAGCAAGCTCTCACGCGACAGAGGGACGAAATGATGGAGAATTTTGGCCACATCCTTCAACGCCTGCCGATAGCATCAGGCACATCTTCATCAAGCGGCCACTTTGGAGGCACCTTGCCTTTCAAGGTACAAGTTAACTTTGATATTCCTGTATTTGAAGGACAAATAGATGCAGAAGCCCTAGAAAAATGGTTAACTCTGCTAGAAGGTTATTTCTCTGTTCACAATTTTTCCGAGAAAGAAAAGATCACCTTCGCACTCCTTAAATCTCTCCCTCATGTCAAACATTGCTAGAAAAACTTACTGGGAGAAAAGTTCCACAGAGGAGTCTGGAATATATGGGGCCGATCCCACTTGGGATTTTTTTGTGGATGCGGTAAAGGAACAATATTACCTTGTTGGCAACTATGAGGACCAGTACATGAGATGAACCACACTGCGGTAAGAGAGGGGCCAAGCAATTCCGGAGTTCACCAATACCTTCCATAACTTGTGCACCAAGCTGGGTATCAAAGAATCCAAGTGACATTTGGTTTTGAAATACCGTGGGGCTCATCACTTTTTGGACATCTCATCACTCAGTGTTGCTTGTCGATATGATGTTAAAATTGAGAAGAAATTTAAGCACCAGAACAAATGGCAGTTTGGGTCTACAAATCTGCAACAATCAAAGCATGATAAAGACTGCCCTAACAAACAGTTCCCTAAAAACCAGTCCAAGACAAAGGAAAAGAAGGGTCACAGGAAGACAAAGAAGGACATCGAAAAATATTTCCATTTCCACAAAAGCCCCTGGCACAACACCGATGAATGTCGTTCAAAACAGTCATTGGTGGTCAAGATCAAAGACAAGGAGATGAAACCTGATTCAGAATCTAATTATGAAAATACTGGTAAAGGACAGATCATTGACGCAGACCCTACTGCTATTGTCGCAACCGCAACAATTCAACCAGAAGAAACAACAGATCCTGAAGAGGGGGAGCGCCTTTTTCATTCATAGATGTGGGTGAAGGGGACCCCGCTTCATTTTATTGTTGATAGAGGAAGCCAACAAAACCTCATCTCAGCAGAGGTCATCAAACAGTTGGGATTGTCGACAACACCACACCCGCAACCATACAACCTCGGGTGGCTTCGACAAGGATGAGATCTCTGTGTCAACCAACAGTGTTGATTGTCATATGGAATCCAATCCTTCAAGGATGAGGTATTATGTGATGTTGCCCCACTGGATGTCTGTGATGTTCTCTTCGGCCAACCATATATGTGGAAGCACCATGTTGTTTATGAGTCTCGACCCCGCAGTGTCATTGTTTCTCTGGGGGGTCATCTCTACAGAATACCGGAGGTAGTTCTAACTACTGTTCCACCTAAAATTTTTCGCAAGGTAGTATCTCATACTGCAAAATTTAGCTTCTTCACAATCTGTTCAAAAGGAGAACAGAAGGACACTGCAACCACTACAGCCTCGCCCCAAGCACCTTCTATCAAACAGAAGCAAGTCGACAAGGTTGCAGCAAAGTGCAAAGATTCCTTCTACACATCATTCTCTCATGTAGCCTGACTTGTTGAACAGCCTCAACCTCAAAAGGTTCATGACAGACTTCCACAAACTGAGCAGCGCGACGTCTCCAACAAGACATGCAGCTCACCAAGATGTAGATTCAACAAAAACTTTTCCTTCTCCTCTGGGAACTCAACGCAATGGAGACCATTTCTTAATAAGGAGGGAGGATTGATCTAGGTGGATATCAGTGGCCACCCACCTTTTCCAACTGGCTCAAAACAACTTTCTGGCAATTTTGACAATTTACTATTTTTCGCATGTTTTAACTTCCGAGGCCATTTTGAGGGCCCAAATGAAGGTTTTTCGAGATCAAGGTTCTCAATTACAACCAAAGGAATGATTGAGCCCCCAAAATTAATCTCCTCAACGATGCCTTTCCAACGAGCTATCACACACCTAAAACAGAGATCATATGCAAAAGTTACGACCCCAGGAAGTTGATGTACTCACTTAATCAAACGGGGCGCACATGACTTTTGGTGCTTCATCTCCTAGGGTTAGATTTTTGGATGTCTAGGAATTTTGGCATTCTTGTTTATTGTAAAAAGGCCTCTATAGCCTCATTGTAATCATCTTCTTGTGAATGCGAGTAGCCATCACATCTCTTCTCAGAGATAAGCTGCCACCATTCTAGCGAGTCTTTCACTCTGTATTTTTATAGTCTCTGTACATTTCTTTCATTAATAGAAATCATGTATTACTATATATCTATGTTTATGGTTGCATCTATGATACATTTATGTTATATTATTGAACATCTACGATATCTCTGTGCATTTCTTTATTATATCTCCGATCTCATTTCGTGCCAAAAATAATCAAGATCAGTGGTATCAGAGTAGGATACTCTTGATTGTTTTTCAGTGCATGTCCTCGACGAGGTCCGAGTATATCAAGTTGGGTCTTGATCTTGTCTCTCTTGAAGAAAATTTCTCTTGCACAACCAAGAAACCCTCAATGGTGGAAGAAAATAAAAACGACGGAGCAAACGATCCTATCAATCTGCTGCTTGAGCAAACTCTCACGCACAGAGGGACGAAATGATGGAGAATTTTGCCCACATCCTTCAACACCTGCCAATAGCATCAAGCGGATCTTCATCAAGTGGCCACTTTGGAGGCACCTTGCCTTTCAAGGTACAAGTTAACTTTGATATTCTTGTATTTGAAGGACGGATAGATGCAGAAGCCCTAGAAAAATGGTTAACTCTGCTAAAAGGTTATTTCTCTGTTCAAAATTTTTCCGACAAAGAAAATATCACCTTCGCACTCCTTAAAGCTCTCCCTCATGTCAAAAATTGGTGGAAAACTTTAATGGGACCAAAGTTCCACATAGGAGTCTAGAATATATGGGGTCGATCCCACTTGGGATTTTTTTGTGGATGCAGTAAAGGAACCGTATTACCCTATTGGAAACTATGAGGACCAGTACATGAGATGGACCACACTGCGACAAGAGAGGGGCCAAGCAGTTCCGGAGTTCAAAAATACCTTCCATACCTTGCGCACCAAGCTAGGTATCAAAGACTCTGAGCAACATTTGGTTCTGAAATATCATGGGGCTCTACACAGATACATCCAGAGTGAAATGGTTTTTCTAGACATCTCATCACTCGGTGTTGCTTATTGATATGCTGTTAAAATTGAGCAGAAATTTAAGCACTAGAACAAACGGGAGTTCGGGTCTGCAAATATGAAACAACAAAAGCATGACAAAGACGGCCCTAACAAACAGTTCCCCAAAAACCAGTCCAAGACACAAGAAAAGAAGGGTCACGGGAAGACAAACAAGGACACCGAAAAATGGTGCGATTTCCACAAAATCCCCTGGCACAACACCGATGAATGTCGTTCAAAACAGTTATTGGTGGCCAAGATCAAAGACAAGGAGTCGAACCCTGATTCTGAATCTAATTCTAAAAATACTGGTAAAGGACAAATCATTGACGCAGAACCCACTGCTATTGTCATGACCGCAATAATTCAACCAGAAGAACCAACAGATCCTGAAAAGGGGGAGTACCTTTTTCATTCACATATGTGGGTGAAGGGGACCCCGCTGCATTTTATTGTTGATAGAGGAAGCCAGAAAAACCTCATCTCAGCAGAGGTCGTCAAACAGTTGGGATTGTCGACAACACCACACCCATAGCCATAAAACATCAGGTGGCTTTGACAAGGATCAGATCTCTGTGTCAACCAACAGTGTTGATTGTCATACAACATCCAACCCTTCAAGGATGAGGTATTATGTGATGTTGCCCCACGGGATGTCTGTGATGTTCTCTTGGGCCAACCATATGTGTGGAAGCGTCATGTTATTTATGAGTCTCGACCCTGTAGTGTCATTGTTTCTCTGGGGGGTCATCTATACAGAATACCAGAGGTAGTTCTGACTACTGTTCCACCTAAAAAGTGCCGGAAGTTAGTATCTCATTCTGCAAAATATAGCTTCTTCACAATCTGTTCAAAAGGAGAACAAAAGGACACTGCAACCACTACAGCCTCACCCCAAGCACCTTCTATCAAACAGAAGCAAGTCGACAAGGTTGCAGCAAAGTGCAAATATTCCTTCTACACATCATCCTCTCTTGTAGCTCGACTTGTTGAACAACCTCAACCTCAAAATGTTCATGACAGACTTCCACAAACTAAGAAGCACGACGTCTCCAGCAAGACAAGCAGATCACCAAGATGTAGATTCAATAAACGCTTTTCCTTCTCCCCTAGGAACTCAACACAATGGATACTATTGCATCCTAAGGAGGGAGGATTTATCTAGGTGGATATCCGTGGCCACCCACCTTTTCCAACCGGCTCAAAACAATTTTCTAGCAATTTTGGCAATTTACTATTTTTAGCAGGTTTTAACTTTCGAGGCCATTTTGAGGGCCCAAATGAAGGTTTTTCGAGATCTATGTCCTCAATGATAGCCAAAGGAATCACTGAGCCCCCAAAATGAATCTCCTTGATGATACCTTTCCAACGAGATATCACATGCCTAAAATGGAGATCATATGCAAACGTTACGACCCCGGGAAGTTCATGTACTCACTTACTCAAACGGGGCCCACATGACTTTTGGCGCTTGATCTGCTAGGGTTAGATTTTTGGATGTCTAGGATGTTTTTAATTCATGTTTATTGTAATAAGGCCTCTAGAGCCTCATTGTAATCATCGTCTTGCGAATGCGAGTAGCCGTCACATCTCTTCTCAGAGATAAACTGCCACCATTCTAGCGAGTCTTTCACTCTGTATTTTTACAGTCTCTGTACATTTATTTCATTAATAGAAATTGTGTATTATTGTAAATCTGTGTTTATGGTTGCATCTCTGATACATTTCTATTATATTATTGAACATCTGCGATATCTCTGTGCATTTATTTATTATATCTCTGATCTCATTTCGTGCCGAAAATAATCCGGATCAGTGGTATCAGAGCAGGCTGCTCTTGATCATTTTTCAGTGCATGTCCCCGACGAGGTTCAAGTATAGCAAGTTGGGTTTCAAGCTTGTCTCTCTTGAAGACAATCTCTCTCGCACACCTAAGAAACCCTCAATGGTGGAAGAAAAGAAAAATGATGGAGCAGACGATCCTATCAATCTGTTGCTTGAGCAAGCTCTCACACGACAGAGGGATGAAATGATGGAGAATTTTTCCCACATCCTTCAATGCCTGATGATAGCATCAAGCGCATTTTCATCAAGAGGCCACTTTGGAGGCACCTTTCCTTTCAAAGTACAAGTTAACTTTGATATTCCTGTATTTGAAGGACAGATAGATGCAAAAGCCCTAGAAAAATGGTTAACTCTGCTAGAAGGCTATTTCTCTATCAACAATTTTTCCGACAAAGAAAAGATCACCTTCACACTCCTTAAATCTCTCCCTCATGTCAAACATTGATGGGAAACTTACTGGCAGAAAAGTTCCACAGAGGAGTCTGGAATATATGTGGTCGATCCCACTTGGTATTTTTTTGTGGATGCGGTAAAGGAACAGTATTACCCTATTGGCAACTATGAGGACTAGTACATGAGATGGACCACACTGTGGAAAGAGAGGGGCCAAGCAGTTCTAGATTTCACCAATACCTTCCATACCTTGCACACAAAGTTGGGTATCAAAGGCTTCGAGCGACATTTGGTTCTAAAATACTGTGGGGCTCTAGACAGATACATCCAGACTGAAATGGATTTTCTAGAGATCTCATTACTCTGTGTTTCTTATCGATATGTTGTTAAGATTGATAATAAATTTAAGTACCAGAACAAACAGGAGTTCAGGTCTATAAATCCGCAACAACCAAAGCATGACAAAGATGGCCCTGACAAACCGTTCCCCAAAAACCAGTCCAAGACACAGGAAAAGAAGGGTCACGGGAAGACAGAGAAGGACACTGAAAAATGGTGCAATTTCCACAAAAGCCCCTGCCACAACACCAATGAATGTTGTTCAAAAAAGTCATTGGTGGCTGAGATCAAAGACAAGGAGCCGAACCCTGATTCTGAATCTGATTATGAAAATATTGGTAAAGGATAGAGCATTGACGCAAACCCCACTGCTATTGTCGTGACCGCAACAATTCAACTAGAAGAACCAACAGATCCTGATGAGGGGGAACACCTTTTTCATTCACAGATGTGGGTGAAGGGGACCCCGCTTCATTTTATTGCTGATAGCGGAAGCCAGAAAAATGTCATCTCAGTAGAGGTCATCAAACAGTTAGGATTGTCGACAACACCACACCCGCAGCCATACAACATCGGGTGGCTTCAAAAAGGACGAGATCTCCGTGTCAACCAATAGTGTCGATTGTCATACAGCATCCAACCCTTCAAGGATGAGGTATTATGTGATGTTTCCCCACTGGATGTCTATGATCTTCTCTTGGGCCAACCATATATGTTGTTTATGAGTCTTGACCCCGCAGTGTCATTGTTTCTATGGGAGGTCATCTCTACAGAATACCAAAGGTAGTTCTGACCACTCTTCCACCTAAAAAGTGCCGCAATGTAGTATCTCATACTGTAAAATTTAGCTTCTTCACAATCTGTTAAAAAGGAGAACAAAAGGACACTTCAACCACTACAGCCTCGCCCCAAGCACCTTCTATCAAACAGAAGCAAGTCGACAAGGTTGTAGCAAAGTGGAAAGATTCCTTCTACACATCATCCTCTCATGTAGCCTGACTTGTTGAACAACCTCAACCTCAAAAGGCTCATGACAGACTTCCACAAACTGAGCAACGCAACGTCTCCAGCAAGACAACCAGCTCACCAAGATGTAGATTCAACAAACAATTTTCCTTCTCCCCTGGGAACTCAACGCAATGGAGACCATTTCTTCCTAAGGAGGGACGATTGATCTTGGTGGATATCGATGGCCACCCACCTTTTCCAACTGGCTCAAAACAACTTTCTGACAATTTTGGCAATTTACTATTTTTAGCAAGTTTTAACTTTCGAGGCCATTTTGAGGGCCCAAATGAATTTTTTTCAAGATCGAGGTTCTCAACTATATCCAAAGGAATCATTATGCCCCCAAAATGAATCTCCTCGATGATACCTTTCCAACGAGCTATCACACACCTAAAACCAAGATCGTATGCAAAAGTTACGACCCCAGGAAGTTGATGTACTCACTTACTCAAACGGGGCCCACATGAATTTTGGTGCTTCATCTCCTAGGGTTAGATTTTTGGATGTCTATGACTTTTGGTATTCCTGTTTATTGTAAAAAGGTTGCTAGAGCCTCATTGTAATCATCTTCTTTTGAATGCCAGTATCCATCACATCTCTTCTTAGAGATAAGCTGCCACCATTCTAGCGAGTCTTTCACTCTGTATTTTTATAGTCCCTGTACATTTCTTTCATTAATAGAAATCATGTATTACTGTATATCTGTGTTTATGGTTTCATCTCTGATACATTTCTGTTATATTATTGAACATCTGCGATATCTCTGTGCATTTCTTTATCATATCTTCGATCTCATTTCGTGCCGAAAATAATCCGGATCAATGGTATCAGAGCAGGCTGCTCTTGATCGTTTTTCAGTGCATGTCCTCGACGAGGTTCGAGTATAGAAAGTTGGGTCTTGAGCTTGTCTCTCTTGAATAAAATTTCTCTCGCACACCCAAGAAACCCTCAATGGCAGAAGAAAAGAAAAACGACGGAGCAGACAATCCTATCAATCTATTGCTTGAGCAAGCTCTCACGCAACATAGGGACGAAATGATGGAGAATTTTCCCCACATCCTTCAACGCCTGCCGATAGCATCAGGCACATCTTCATCAAGCAGCCACTTTGGAGGCACCTCACCTTTCAAGGTACAAGTTAACTTTGATATTCCTGTATTTGAAGGATAGATAGATGCAGAAGCCCTAGAAAAATGGTTAACTCTGCTAGAAGGTTATTTCTCTGTTCACAATTTTTCCGACAAAGAAAAGATCACCTTCGCACTCCTTAAAGCTCTCCCTCATGTCAAAAAATTGTGGGAAACTTACTGGGAGCAAAGTTCCACAAGCGAGTCTGGAATATATGGGGCCGATCCCACTTGGGATTTTTTTGTGGATGCGGTAAAGGAACAGTATTACCCTGTTGGCAACTATGAGGACCAGTACATGAGATGGACCACACTGCAGCAAGAGAGGGGCCAAGTAGTTCCGATGTTCACCAATACCTTCCATACCTTGCACACCAAGCTGGGTATCAAAGACTCCGAGCGAAATTTGGTTCTGAAATACCGTGGGGCTCTACACAGATACATCCAGACTGAAATGGATTTTCTGGACATCTCATCACTCGGTGCTGCTTATCGATATGATGTTAAAATTGAGAAGAAATTTAAGCACCAGAACAAATGAGAGTTCGGGTCTGCAAATTCGCAAAAACCAAAGCATGAAAAAGATGACCCTAACAAACAGTTCCCTGAAAACCAGTCCAAGACATAGGAAAAGAAGGGTCACAGGAAGACAAAGAAGAACACCAAAAAATGGTGTGATTTCCACAAAAACCCCTGGCACAACACCGATGAATGTCATTCAAAACAGTCATTGGTGGCTGAGATCAAAGACAAGGAACCGAACCTTGATTCAGAATATGATTCTGAAAATATTGGTAAAGGACAGATCATTGACGCAAACCCCACTGTTATTTCCGCGACCACAGAAATTCAACCAAAAGAACCAACAGATCCTGAAGAGGGGGAGTACCTTTTTCATTCACAGATGTGGGTGAAGGGGACCCTACTGCATTTTATTGTTTATAGTGGAAGCCAAAAAAACCTCATCTCAGCGGAGGTCGTCAAACAGTTGGGATTGTCAACAACATCACACCCACAACCATACAACATCGGGTGGCTTCGACAAGGACGAGATCTCCGTGTCAACCAACAGTGTCGATTATCATACAGCATCCAACCCTTCAAGGATGAGGTATTATGTGATGTTTCCCCATTGGATGTATGTGATGTTCTCTTGGGCCAACAATATATGTGGAAGCGCCATGTTGTTTATGAGTCTCGACCCCACAGTCTCATTGTTTCTCTGGGGGATCATCTCTACAGAATACTAGAGGTATTTTCGACTACTGTTCCACCTAAAAAGTGCCACAAGGTAGTATCTCATACTGCAAAATTTAGCTTCTTCACAATCTGTTCAAAAGGAGAACAGAAGGACACTGCAACCACTACAGCCTCACCCCAATCACCTTCTATCAAACACAAGCAAGTCGACAAGGTTGCAGTAAAGTGAAAAGATTCCTTCTACACATCATCCTCTCATGTAGCCCGACTTGTTGAACAACCTCAACCTCAAAAGGTTCGTGACAGACTTCCACAAACTGAGCAGCGTGACGTCTCCAGCAAGACAAGCAGCTCACAAAGATGTAGATTCAACAAATGATTTTCCTTCTCCCCTAGGAACTCAATGCAATGGAGACCATTTCTTCCTAAGGAGGTAGGATTGGTCTAGGTGCATATCGATGGCCACCCACCTTTTCCAACTGGTTCAAAACAACGTTCTGGCAATTTTGGCAATTTACTATTTTTAGCAGGTTTTAACTTCCAAGGCCATTTTGAGGGCCCAAATGAAGGTTTTTCGAGATCAAGGTTCTCAAGGATGGCAAGAAGCATAACTAAGCCCCTAAAATTAATCTCCTTGACGATACATTTCCAACGAGCTATCACACACCTAAAACGGAGATCGTATGCAAAGGTTATGACCCCAAGAAGTTGATGTACTCACTTACTCAAACGGGGCCCACATGACTTTTGGCGCTTCATCTCCTAGGGTTATATTTTTGGATGTCTAGGACTTTTGGAATTCCTGTTTATTGTAAAAATCCCTCTAGAGCCTCATTGTAATCATCTTCTTACAAATGCGAGTAGCCGTCACATCTCTTCTCAGAGATAAGTTGCCACCATTCTAGCGAGTCTTTCACTCTGTATTTTTACAGTCTCTGTACATTTATTTCATTAATATAAATCGTGTATTACTATATATCTATGTTTATGGTTGCATCTCTGATACATTTCTGTTATATTATTGAACATCTATGATATCTCTGTGCATTTCTTTATTATATCTCCTATCTCATTTCGTGCCGAAAATAATCCAGATCAGTGGTATCAGAGCAGGCTGCTCTTGATTGTTTTTCAGTGCATGTCCCCGACAAGGTCTGAGTATAGAAATTTGGGTCTCGAGCTTGTCTCTCTTGAACAAAATCACTCTCACACACCCAAGAAACCCTTAATGGTGGAAGAAAATAAAAACGATGGAGCAGACGATCCTATCAATTTGTTGCTTGAGCAAGCTCTCACGTGACAGAGGGACGAAATGATGGAGAATTTTTCCCACATCCTTCAACGCCTACCGATAGCATCAGGTGAATATTCATCAAGCAGCCACTTTGGAGGCACCTCACCTTTCAAGGTACAAGTTAACTTTGATATTTCTTTATTTGAAGGACAGATAGATGTAGAAACCCTAGAAAAATGGTTAACTCTGCTAGAAGGTTATTTCTTTGTTCACAATTTTTCCGACAAAGAAACGATCACCTTCACACTCCTTAAAGCTCTCCCTCATGTCAAACATTGGTGGGAAACTTACTGGGAGCAAATTTCCACAGAGGAGTCTGGAATATATGGGGTCGATCCCACTTGGGATTTTTTTGTGGATGCAGTAAAGGAACAATATTACCCTGTTGGCAACTATGAGGACCAGTACATGAGATGGAAAACACTGTGGCAAGAGAGGGGTCAAGAAGTTCCAGATTTCACCAATACCTTCCATACCTTGCACACCAAGATGGTATCAAAGACTCTGAGTGACATTTGGTTCTGAAATACCATGGGGCTCTACATAGACACATCCAGACTGAAATGGATTTTCTGGACATCTCAACACTCGGTGCTGCTTATCGATATACTGTTAAAATTGAGTAGAAATTTAAGAACCAGAACAAACGGAAGTTTGGGTCTGCAAATCTACAACAACCAAAGCATGACAAAGACAACCCTAACAAACAATTCTCCGAAAACTAGTCCAAGACACAGGAAAAGAAGGGTCTGTTGACGGGCGAAAACGACCGTCCGTCAATTAAGAGAGTGGAACCGGTCCGGGGTTGTCTAATAACCCAAGACGTTTGGAATGGACCACCCTGATAGGTTTAACGGCTCCATTGGCTGCCCTAAGGTCTCCTAAGGAAGCCGAAGAGGAAAGTTGATCTGAGTTGAGTGATCTAACTAAACTAAATAAGCAAAACTAACTAAAATAAACTAACTAAAAGAAACTAAATTAAATACAACTAATGAGACAAGCTAGACTAAATATACTAATCTAACAATAAACTATTCGATAAACTAA
>ML839006.1:0-13653 GCA_009831015.1 Picea engelmannii
ATTTGTATGCAAAAATTGTTGAGGTTGAACTTCTTGTGATCATGATGTCATCAACATATATAACTAGGATCAACAATGAATATGAGGTTCTCAACATGTAGATGTTCAGATTTGATTTACATCTAAAAGAATGTTGAGAAACAAAATAATCATCCATCTTCACATACCATGCTCTAGGCGTCTGCTTGAGTCCATATAGAAAATTTTCAATCGAAATACTAAGGATGAGTTATTTATGAACCCCTATGGCTAATCCATGTAAATATCCTCTAAGATATATCGGTGAAAAAAGGAATTATTCATGTCCATCCAGTGAACTTCCCACCCCTTGGCTACTACAATGTCAAGGGCCAATCAGATGGAGTTCATATTTTCTATGGGAGAAAAGGTCTCATCGTAGTCTATCTTGTGGATATGCTAAAAACCTTTGGCAACCATTCTTTATTTGTACCTTCTCATATGTTCGTCTGCTTCCTTCCTAGACCTATAGATGTGTCTACATGTTGATGATTGTGGTAGCATTAGACATGTATTTATGCATAGGTATATGTGTCTAGATGTGTCAAAATTTTCCAAATCCTTCAACTCTTGGATTTACTTTATTTAAAAGAATTATTAAAGTAAATTGATTTTATTAATTACTTGATTATGTAATTAGTTAATTGATTTATTTTAGGAAAGTGATAAAATTACTTAGCATGAAATATTCACATGCAATCTAATTATCAAGTGATATTTGAAATAAATTATAACTCACAATTGTAAAAGAAAGGCTAGGGTGAAGGAGAAGACACACTTGATACTTGATATTCTTGAGAGTAGAGGATTTATTTTTGAGATAATTGGATCACAAAGAACTATGATTCAAGATCTTGGATAGGAGGAGAAGGACTTCCATATAGAGATCAAGTCAAGGAGGAGAGAACAAAGGCATCATGGGTGGGTTTCATTATCAGGAAGCCATAGGGAAGTGTCGCGTCATACAGATATTTTTGTATAGGTTTTTCATACATGTACATGGGTCACAATGGAGACAGTTTCGTACATATGTGGGTCACAAGAAGGTTAATTCCATACACCTCGGAAAGAGTGTAGTTATGGTTCATAAACCAGGTCAGACTTTTCCATATTTATCTGCAGTTGTATTTCTCTCAGTGAGCCATTATCCATGTCATGGGAGACGTGATTTTAGAATAATAAAATCATTCTTAGCAAAAGTTTTCCCTTTGGGTTTTTTACAGGGGTATCTACCCAAAAATATTGGTGTTTATGTGTGCTTGATTTTGATTCCTTGTTTATTCTTTTCCTGCATATTTTTTTGATTACTCAGCTATTATTTTAGTTGATAAAGAGATTTTATTTTGATTTAATTGTCAGGTGTTGGGTTGAAGTGGTAAAATTCAACATGGTATCAGAGCAGGTTATCTAAAGGGAAACCAAGTACACGATTTTATATCCATAGCAGATACATAACCAACAAGAAGAAATCGAAGGATGAATTTCCGGCAAACAATCATACGGAGGAAAATATATTTTTTTGCAGGCATACTAAGGCATACGCAAGTCACAAAAAACAAAATTGCATAAATATGTTAGTTTCTTTGAGCTTAGTCACATATACACATGTTGAAGTAGTGTGAATCACATACATATGCAGGTTGCAGTGGTGACAATCGTGTACAAGTTTGTATAAGGGAAATTTTCAGTAGCAGGTTATTTTCCAGGGTAGTTTATCAGGTCTTAGGGATGGAAAAAACACTGTTTAGAGTTGAAGACATCTTGGATGGATCATCCAACTTCCTATCTTGGAAAGTAAGAGTAACTTTGGTGTTGAAGAATCATGACCTTGGGATTTAGTGGATAAGGTAGTTAATTCACCGACATATCCGACAACTTTGGAAGCACACAACAAGAAGGAGATCATAGTAGAGAGGGTCATCCTATATTCCGTGAAGGATAATATAATTCCTCACCTAAGTGAGAAGAAGGTGACCAAAGAGATGTTTGATGAATTAGTAAGTTTATTCCAGATAAAGAACATGAATAGAAAGATTGTCTTATGGAATAAACTCAGATCGGTGTAGATGTAAAGATATGATAATTTTACCAACTATATCATGAGGATCACACATGTGTGTGATCATCTTCCATCTATAGGGGAGAAAATGAAGGACGCAGAGCTCATGAATGTGGAATTGAATGGTCTTCCCAAGTCTTGGAAACCATTTGTCAAGGGATTTTGTGCTCAAGAAAATACCCCATATTGGGAGAGACTTTGGGATGATTGCATCCAAGAAGAGACTAGGGTGGGGTCTAGGAGCATCAAACATGGAGGTAGTGAAGAGAACTTGGTGCTTGTCAGTAATACAAGAAAGGGAAAAGGAAATATTTTTAGCAAGAAGAGTAACAATGATAGAGGATCATCACATCTAGGGAATAAGAAGGACTTGAGTAAAATCAAGTGTTTTTCATTTCATAAGAATGAACATTATACATATCAGTTTCTGAAGAAGAATAAGAAAGGTAATGGAAATATGCAGACAACAACATAAATAAAGACATAGCTTCATGAGTTTTCAATGAATATTGAGAAGAATTTCTCATTGGTCTCTTTCCTTTCTACCAACACAACAACAAGCAATGTTTGGTTCTTGGAAAGTTGTGCATATCATCATATGATAGAAGCACAGAAGATATTTATCACTCTAACAAAGAGTGAAGTAGATCTTCATGTGCAACTTGTTGATGATGCCAGGTATGTAGTGAAGGGAGAGGGAACATTTACATTCCATATTGAATCAGGAGGATCGTTGGATGTCTGAGATGTGCTTTATGTACCAGGTTTGAAGAAGAATTTTCTTTCGGTCTTAACTATGGAGGAAAAGGGTTTTGTTGTTACTTTTCAAAGAGGGCAGGTATTCATATGTCAAGAGAAATATATCATAGAAAAAACAATAGTCATTGGGGTTAGAGAAGGAACTTCATACAGGTTGTAGGGAAATCTTATTCAGGCCTTCATACATGATAGTGATAGCCTATGTGAGTTGTGGAATAGGAGGTTGGGACACCTACTCTATAGGGATTTGTCAATTCTGAGGGGGATTGTTATAGGTCTTCCAAAGTTCAAGATTGAGCAATAGGGAGTGTGCAAAGGGTTTGTTGTTGGAAATAATGCCAAGTATTATTTTCCTAATAGAGAGAGTAGGTCCAAGGGGATATTGGATCTTATCCATTCACATGTGAGTGGGACAATGTCAATAGCTTCATTATAGGGATCGTCATACTATGTAACATTTATTGATGATTTTTCTAGAAAAACCTAGATCTTATTTATGAAAGCCAAGGATGAGGTATTCAATCAGTTCAAAGATTTCATGGATTAGATATAGAACTAGACATGTAAGAATATCAAGGTCCGAAGGTCAGATAATAGGGGAGAGTAAACCTAATGCAGACCCCCTCTCTCTCTCCTCGGGGCTGCTCGACCTCCTGGTCTTGGATCTTCAAACACTAAGTCGGATCGGCTCTTCGGGCCTCCAATAAACCCTAAACATATGACACACATATCCCTTTGATGTCACCCATAGGTTCAATTTACCCACACAGACGTTCTTGGGTGTCTCGGGCAACACCAAATTTGCGATTACTAGCTCCTGAGCTAGACTCTTCTTCCAAAATGACCATAGGCTATGACCTTGAGCCATCTTCCTTCGCAAATTCACACTTCAAAGATTTTGAAAAGAACTGACTCATTTTTCCCCAATCTCCTAATCAGTGAAATATCCTAGACTGGATCTACGTTCCACGGTCCTTCGATAGCCAACGAATGCGATCTACTTTGGATATTCAACATTTGGAAGTTTCAAATGCTCAAAATCCTTTTCTTCCTGAAGTACTTTCCACACAAAGTTGTGGATCAAGTGCCACACATCCTTTTCCAATGGATGGGTTCGATGGACTTCGACACTTCGGGACTTCACTCCTAGTTTTCTCTCGAACTTATTTATCTCCGAAGTGACGGAGATGACACCACGTGTCTATGCAATCAATGACTAAGTTTTTAGATTCTTAGATTTTGGAGCTTCGGGTGACTTCCAGTCAATGGCTCCACCTTATCCTTTGCTTATTTCCCCGAAGTCTGTGATATGTTGATGCATGTCTTCCTCAGATCGATGACTCCTATAAACTTCCCTACTTCACGCTTTGGGTGTTTTGGCTTCAACTCACCTATTTTTGTCTGAAGTACCTTTCTCCCAAACTGCATAGATCTCTGCCATGTTTTCTTCTGGATCCAGCGGTCGAGATATACTTCGCTCTTCACAACTTCACGAAGATTTCCCTTTGCACTCTGTAATTCCTCTGAATCTATTCTCTCCTGAACTCGCTTACCCACTACCACGTATCCTCCTTCAAGTCAATGGCTAGGATCTCTTCGCGACTTCGAACTTCGACAATTTTTTTCTCTTTAGGACTTCACCCTACCTTTTCCTCTGAAGGAATATTCCTTCGAATTCCGCAGATCTCTGCCACGTATTCTCGTTGCAACCAACAACCTAGATTAAATTCGAGCATCGACCTTCAGAAGTTTTTTCTCCTCCTACTTCTGTTCCTCTCAATTAGAGAACCAACAAAGTGTTGATCTAATGCCACGTGTCTTGTTCCAATGGATGGCCAGGATTGTTTCATCTCCCGACTCTTCGGGTATTCTCTGCCCAGACTTACCTTCGTCCTTCCAGAGTGTTATTCCTCTGGACCTTTGAATAGGTTGCCATGTGTTCCCTAGTGATCAACGACCAGAATCTACTTTGGACTTTGGGATTCAATTGTTTTAGCTTCACCTCAACTGTTTTCCTCCGAAGTGGCTATCCTCTGAGATAAATGATCCTTTTCCATGCGTCCCTTCTTCATGAATGACTACGATTTACCTCGTAACTTCGAGGGTTTTGTACATTTTACCCCAAATTTTACCCAAAGTGATCCTTCTGCCAAAGTGTGTGGATGTCCACCACGTATCCCTTCCAAATCCAATGGTTTGGATTTTCTTCGACCGCTTCGGTGCTTTTTCTTACACTCCACTCAGCTCTCCTGGATATTTTTCTTAAAACCTCCAGATCTTATGCCACCCATCCCTCCAGATGATGGATGGTTCTGACTAGCTTCAGAACTTCGAGACTTCACAAGCCCACTCTCTTGTGCATTTTTAAAAGGTTTAAGGCCCGTACACTTTACTTGGATCCAACACTTGGTTATCCTTCATGCCCAGATCCGACGGACGAAATTTGTTCCTCTCCTCTACGTGCTCCTCATGTCTGGAGGTGGGATTCGACGATGAATATCTCTTTCTTTGCAGCTGATCTGACAATAGTTGTTTCTCCTCCCTTCTAATCTTCTTCACCAATGTAACTTGACCTCGACCTTGATGCGTTTTCACTCTACGTCCAAACTTTCACTTTCACTTATAATCTTGAAATTACTCATACTCCTAAGGGTATCAACCCTTTTCTTCCTTTAAAGGAATTTTTGGTGCCCTCCTGGCACACTCTTCTCTTCCTCCTGAGCTTATGAACTTGAAATCAATTTGCTTCTACATGCACTCCTTGTGCATGAATAACCTTTAGATGGATTTATTTCAACACTTTTCCTACGTGTTGGCCCAATGCGCTCCTTGCACAAATTTTCCTCTTGAATCCCAAACTCTTTCAGGTTCACTGATGCTTCTCCTACATCCTCTAAATGCACACTTGCAGAGATATCTCGTAGAGTATTCAACAAATCTAGGTCCTTCATATTCTACCTATCTACCAGAGTGTTTAGTAACTCTGTGGGTGTCTTCCTCCTTCACACTCTTCTCTCTGAACTCAAAAAATAGTTCTTCTTGTGCACACTTGCACCTACTCAATGCCCACCTGGCAGAGCTCTCAGAGTATTCAACAACTCTGGTTGTGCTTTCTCTACACAATTCCTCCTTTAAGGTGTTCAGTAACCTTGAAGATCCTCTTGATTCTGTAAATTTTCTGGTGTTCCCTCCTGACACGTTCTCTCTTGAACTTGAAGCAGAATTCAGGTACACACTCCTTGTGTTGGCTCACGGAGTTTTTAGGAATCTGTCATGCACTCCTTGCACTTAGCCTCAAGAACCCAACACAATTTTAAAAAACTTGTAGATAAAGAAATTCCATCCTTACAGCATATGCATACATAACATACAGTAAACAACATATGAATATATAACATATAGTAAACAACATATGCATACATCATATGCATACATAACACACAGTAAAAACAGAAAGCATGGAAATACCTTCAGGAAACAAATAAACATACATCGAAACCTTATGTAGAAAAAACTGTTCTTTTTTATATTAAGATGAATGTCAATTATAGATGTGTACAAAATCTCGAACTGCAACTGAGTCTCGAATCTCTCCTTGGATTAAAATGGTTTTCTCTCATCAACCTTCAACAACCTCTACTGGGCATATTTTTCAAAGATTTATACAAGAGGAGACTCATCGAGTCTTTCCCTTCAAATACTCTAGTGGCATATAATCACCATTTCAACGCCTATCTACTGAGGCAGGTTACATTGAATCAACATTTACTTTCTCAGATCTGAGGAAAAGCTCAAGATATGTTTCCAACTCAGCCTGATAAAGGCAAATTCAACTTCTACCTGTAAAAAAGCATGACTCGGCTCTCCTCAAGCCTTACAACAATTAATCTTCTCTAATTACATTTAAAATTTAAATTTGAGGGAGAAATGAGAGGGATGGAGCCTCTCCCCTTCCTGAATGTTCTTTGATGAGATGGAATTATGGCACGCTGTTGAGGTGGAAAGGATATTCCTAGATCAACACCTCGAATGACTTCAAGGATCTCTGCAAGGAGGAAGTGATCAAGAGAGAGCTGAAAGTCTCATACAACTCTCAACATAATGGGGTTGCTGAGAGAAAGAATCAATCCATCATCAGTTCTTCTAGGGATATGATACACGACTAGGATTTTCCTATGTTCCTGTTGGAAGACACATTTAACATGACGGTGTATGTGCAGATAATAAGT
This sequence comes from Picea engelmannii, assembly GCA_009831015.1. NCBI lineage: Eukaryota > Viridiplantae > Streptophyta > Pinopsida > Pinales > Pinaceae > Picea > Picea engelmannii. Next base: position 7,066 of record ML839006.1, read on the forward strand.
CCTCACAAGATATTTGGTGAAAAGACTCTGGAGGATATGTTCTCAAGATTGAAGCCAGAGATTCATCATTTGAGGATCTTTGGTTATCCAATTTACATCCATGTGCATGTGGAGAAGAGGACAAAGATGGAGCCTTCAGGATAGAAGGGTATATGTGTGGGGTACAACGAGACCTCAAAGGCTTATAATATCTTCATTCCATCACAATGGAATAAAATTGTGAGAATATGTTAATTTTGAGGATAACTTGACATATAGGAGTAATCGAGAGTCATCAAAAGTGATAGAGGATGAGGAGCAACAAGATCATAAGGATGTGTAGCTGTCAACAATTTAGACTTTAGGTGGGGAGGAGGAGTTAACCCCTTCGATTCATGTTAGGAGACCCAAGTGGATATTGTATACATCAAGGGATGTTGGTCAGGATCCTAGGAGTGTGTTCAGGGAGTGAAGGCATCCGAAGAAGTTTCTGAACTATATTGTGGTTATGAGTAGCATTATTGATGTTGAACCTTCTAGTTTTGAGGAAGAAACACATCAACAAGTATGGAAGGATGCCATGGTATAGGAGTACACCTCTATTATGAGGAATGATGTCTGGGAAATAGTGCCAAGAACATAGGGGATGTCAGTTGTGAGTTCCATATGGATCTACAAGATCAAGCATGCTGCAAATGATAGCATATATAAGTTCAAGGTGAGGTTTTTGGTGAGAGGGTTCTTCCATAAAAAGGAAGTGGACTACGAGGATACATTTTCTCTAGTCACTAGGTATTCTTCTATTCAATCAATTATTACTATTGCTTTAGTTATGAGGTGGAGGATACATTATATGGTTTTGAAAACAACTTTTCTCAATGATATCATTGAGGAGGAAGTATACATAGAGAAATATTAGGGATTTGAGGTTCATGGGAGGGAGTCTCATATGTGTAGGATTAAGAAATCCTTTTACGGACTGAAATAGGCACCCAAGGCATAGAGTATGGGATTTACCAAGAGTGAGGTTGATCCTAACCTGTACTTCATACTTGTTGGAGAGGATACTCTCATCTTGGTTATGTACATTGATGTTTTTTTTCTCACAGGTGCAGAGGAGCTTATTACAGGGTGTAAAGCATATTTAGTTAGTGAGTGTTGAGTCTCCATTTTGACACCTCTATTACCCTATATTATCCTTTATCAGGGTCAATTTTACCTATGACGTGTGCATATGTTGTCTATTTCCTCCACAAACCTACCTTGTGACCTTATCCATGTGCATAAACAGGTAACCCATGTTAAAAACATGATTCGTTTGATTTCTTGATTAATTGGGATTAAATGGTTGATTATTTATGCTCCTAATTAGTTTAATTATTATTAAGTAGCTTCATGACAAGGCATCACCTCATCCGATACTTCCACTAGTTCGGTACTGCAACAACCAATTGATCTATTATGGTAATCCGCCTGATCTGGTACCAACGCTACAGTGATCTGGTACCAACACTACGTTGATCTGGTACCACCTCTGCATTGATCCAGTACCAACTCTATGCCTATTCCGGTACCACCATTGCACTGATTCAGTACCCAGATCTATCACTGTGCTAGTCTGATACTAAACCCTTGTCTATAGTTAACGTTTTGAATGAGTATGATGGTGGTGGTTCCAAGAAATTAGTTGGATGGAAGTATCCTTAGATAGTTTGGAGATCACAATAGACTTCATCACTCATGCACTTCATGTCATGAGGATGAAGTCCATTCCTTGAGATACAATATGATTCACCAATTGTAATATTTTGTAAACATTTGATAATCATCCTCAAAACTTGATTATAACGGTTGACCTTCCTTAAAAGGGATGATGTGTAGATGATAGATAGTAAGTAGAGAATGATATACATTGTTATGCTGGGAAATGAAATGTTGAATTACTGATTCACTTGATCAATTGAAGGAATACGAATGCTAGTTTGTTCAATTCATGGATGTGAGTAAAGTGTTTAGTCTGTAATTTCTTTAGAGGTACCTTGGTTCGGCAAGGTCCCACCACCCCAACCAAGGTAAGCCTCCCTGTATATGTCTTTGTGTGGAATAATTTAATTGTGTGAGTGTGCAAATATAATAGTTGTGTGTTGCAAATGATTCTAAGTATATGTATTATGAACTTTCCGAAGTATAATATAGATTTCTAAATAGATTTGATTTTGGATCAATGTGAATGAACAATTATACATTGAGCATAGTACATAATTCTATTTTCATTTCTGCAGATTGATATTTAGTTAACAAAAGTTGGATAGATGTTTGGGATTGTTAAATAAGCAATTGTTATTGTTTTGAATTTATGATTGTGTTGTCCTCAGTAGGCACAAGAACAATAAGACTTCATCTCTCACCTTAATGCTCCATGTAATGAAGTCTTTCAATCATATTGAATGTCTCCTTTATTGAGGAAGGTTTGATTGGAATCGATTGGGTTATGATTGGTTTCTTTCTTAGAGTAAATAAAGTGAATTGTTAATTGTTATTTCAATTGCTACAAGAAGCAAGGTCTCAATTCATCTCTTCATTTCATGAGCCTGTAATGGACAACCTTGTTATCTAAGCAATAACCTTTTCAATTAAGTGTTTGTTTGAGAGTTTTACTATAAGATTTATATTCTAAGTTTTAAGTTGTGTGAATTATTTAGATATTCCAAAAACAAAGTGTTATGTTATTGATTATTTCTTGATTGAGCTAGATACAACAGACATAGATAGGTTACATGTTTTCGTCACATATGGTGTAACAACTCTTTTGATTATGAATCCCGGATTGAAATATAAATGAGTGCAATATACTAAGCATATATATACACCAACATTTTGGCATCGTTGTCGGGGAGTTGTAAACGGTAATAGGTAGCATTTTGAGTTTGATTGGTGTTGGGCTCTAAAGATGTCCTAAAAAAACCTTAGTCTAACATTAATTTATCAACCGAGGATTTGTCTTTTCTTTCAATAATATCAACAAAGTCTATGCAGATAGTTGTAGAGGTTAAAATCGTGTAGTTAAAGAGAATATGAGTTTATCAATAATCAAGTTCCTCACACATTCATTAAAAACTCTGAAACTAAGAACTCACTCAACATAATTGTAATCTGATTACTAACACACTGTGAATCGAAGACACTAATTAATTTGTTGAATTCATCTAACTAAGAAACAATAATTTAATCTATAAAAACATTTAATGAATCAATCTATCAATGATTATTTAACCTACTAGAAAATAAATAGTGAATGATTGTAAAATTAAGAAGGAACAATAAATGTGAATTTAAGCGAAAGGAAAAACAAATGAAAATTTAATAAAACGAACAACGTATGTGAAAATGAGAGGAAATTTCAAGCAATAAACTACAATAGTGGGAAATGGAACAACAATCGATGACATCTATCCTCTGTAATTGAATAGAATAACCAATTTATAAAACAATCAACACATTCATGAATTTATCTTAACGATTGCAAGGATATTTAAATCACAAAACTGAAATAGAATTGATATAATTTACAGATGAAATAGTAACTCCTTCCGACTAGGCCCATGGTCTTCTGAAGATACTGCTGCTAAAAAATCAGTACGCAAAGTTGATCAAAATGCTCAAGTCTTTCATTAATTCCATAACTGGTAAAGAATTTACAATAGACTACTAGTACAGAGCAATTCAGAGATCTGAATGCTTGAATAAATTTCTTAGATATCTCTCTATTGTTCATTATCCTCTATATATTACAATGACATGAGTAAATTAAGCTATCATAAGGATTGAGAGATCCTTAGGATTGTTTTTACTATTTATAAAGATTACAAAATAAAGAGTCAATCTTCTTCTAAACCGCTTTATGTCTGATTCCTTCAATCTTCAACAACTTATGTATCTTCAATATATCTTTAATTATCTTGAAGTAACAACAATTGTCCATTTTTTGCAATAAAATCAAACAATTCAAAACTAAAATGCAGAAATGATCTAATATCTCTCAATAACATTTCTATAAGACTTTTTAATCATTTTCTTTCCTAATTACTTCTAATTAATGGAAAATTCAATCAAGAATGTATCATAAACCATGGTAATAAGGACAATATTTGTTCTTTTTTCACAACTCAACGTACCCCCCAGCTTACCTTTTTGCATTTCCTCATGCAAGCAAAGAATTTACATGTAAAGCAATGATACTAAAGAGAGAAGAGGTCTTTTCTCCAGGTCTCCTGAACCCTTTCTTACCTTTAATCACTTCAAAAGCAACATCTTCCTCCTTTTTACGAAGTTCATAATTACTCTGATAATGTTCGAAATGTTTGACAGGTAGCATATGCTTGTCATTGATGGAAAGTACAGCAATGAAGATGGCATGGGTGCTGGAAGAATGTACAAAGGATTGTTGGCATGTTTTACAGGCAGCATAGACTTGTCATTGATGGCAAGTACAGTAGTGATGATGGCTTAAGTACAATAGTGAAGATGGAAGGTTCAGAGAGGTGAATGATCGAAAGCATACGTTGGAATCCTTTAAGGATTTGAGGAGAATAAGCTCAGGAGGAATAGCATTCTTATACACGCAGGAAGCTCGGGAAAGAGACCGAGAGCCGTCAGATCTCACTCGAAAATCCCGACAGTTGTTGGATCTTGAGAACTTGCGCAGATGTTAAGCGCAGGAGTTGGCGTGTAGAAGAAGTGATCTGAGCCATCAGATTGGAAGCAGATACCCGTCAGCCACAGGATCTACAGAAAGTGCACGGACGTTAAGCCCTAGTGTGCAGAGGAGAAATCCCGAACAAGTCATCGGGATATTGGAGAGAGAATCCTAGCCGTCAAATCGAACAGGAGCTGCACAAGGTTTTTCATCGGGAAAAGCCAAGGTGAAATTCCGATGGGATCTGGATTGTCCATTCGTATGGACGCGTGGCAGCCAGTAGTCTTCATCGGAGATTCGGGGATCGGGACTTTGAAATGTCAAATTCACTCGACAATGAAAACCCCGAAATCGCGATATGCGATTTCGCGATTTGATCACAGCCGTTAAATCAAGCAGAGATCGGGACCATCCACTTGTAGACAGGAGGCTTCATCGGAGTTTCAGGGATCGGGGTTTCAATATGAAAAGAATACAATCCCTCGAAAATCCCGATTTCGCGATATGCGAAATCCCGACTGAATCTGCATCGTCAGATCAACATGAGATCTAGACCGTTGATCCAACTCACGTCGGTAGACCACGTCACCCAGGGACACGTGGCACAACCAGAGAATGATAGGTGTCAGGAAGATCTAGAACTTCAGGCTCATGCAATTCACGAATCAGAGTGACACGTGGCAGGATCTAACACGTGTCAAAACACGTGTGACGTCAGCAGAGGCATCGGCGATCGAGACTTTGATATGTCAAGAACACACTGCAACAGAAACTCCGAAATTGCGATATGCAATTTTGCGATGTAATATGAGCCGTCGAGCTAGAAGTGATCTGGACCATTGAATCTCTGCATGGAGTATCAGGGATCGGGAATCGACACTTTGCAATGTCAAAATCTCTTGACAACGAGAAACTCGAAATCGCGATGTGAGATTTCGCGATTCAATCGTAACCGTTGAATCCAAAATGCATCTGGACCGTTGATTCTCCTCATCAGAGTTTCAGGGATTGGGATTTCATAATTCAAAGAATAGTGAACATGAAGAACGCCAAAATCCTGATAGAGAGACATAAGGTTGTGGTCATGGAGTGAAGGTCACGTTGACCGGGAGCTAAGCTCAGAAGGGCTAGTGTATGAAAGGAGCCATCGGGAATCGGAGAATCGCGAGTCTGGAGGACTTGTGATTTTTGACATCACAGATGCTGAAATCGCGATGAGAGAAATCCCGATTTGATCTGAACCGTTGGATCAAGTATTGATCGGAGGGTTGTTGTTCTTCCCCACACATTAACGCTTCAGTTATGAATCAGTTAAGAGAAACTGACTGATGATGAAAAATAAGTTAGCATTTCAGTGGCAAAGACAGGTGTTCTTGTTATTGGCTGAGAAAAGGCGAAGTGAAACCATCGGTGAGGAGTGTGTAAAAGAAAATGAGATAGACTGTGCATGTGGGCTATTCTGGGAGAAAAAGATATTGTAATTGAAACAGAAAGGATGAGCTCGACTCTTACATAGAAGATGAAGAGTCTCAACTTCCAGAGAGGCTGAGGAATCTCAATATAACACCCAGTAATGCTGAACGCATGTGGAAAGGGCCAGAGAAGCTGAAGAGTTACTATGAGTATCGGGCAGAGCACTCGAGAGGTGGAGGATATGGGCACGGTGTGAGCATACAAAGGAAAAACACACATTGCATGCACAAGGTGCACAGAAACTATAAGTACATAGTGCAGAGAAGAGATGAGGTTGTTGTTGCCATTGTTGTTGGGGTTGTTGTGGTCGCTGTGTAGAAAGATTGAAGTGTGAGCAAGGAGGCAGAGCACAGGAGTAGAAATACACAGCAGAGGAAGGTTGCATGAAAGGGAAATGGTGCAGAGAGTATAAATGGAGAAGAACAGAAAGTGCAAGGTGG
>ML839006.1:24218-34302 GCA_009831015.1 Picea engelmannii
CCTCCTTAGCACATGTGGGAAGGTTTAGTCACTTTGTACCTAGTACTTTTGTCTATTTGTACTTTGACTTTGGTTAAAGTGCATTTTGGTCACTTTTGGAAAAAGTGAACATTAAATCACTTTTTGGTGATTTTGGGAGACATAAGTAGACTTACGGAACTTAACCCAAAAGTGGGTTATGAGTTAGATTTATTTGGTGAGATCTCATCCCTTCATTTGGATTGATCTCAACCATCTAATCTTAGGTTTCCCTATTCTTGCCTAAAGAGGGGCAAAGGAGACAAAGGAGGGCGCATTTTTCATAGAGGGTTTTGCTTGTTGGAGGAGGAGGACTCTAGCTATGGAGATGAGGTCAGATGCATGAGGATAGTAGGAGGAGGCCGCTAGCTTTCATGGAGGACAGCTTGGAGCAGCTTGCATCTATTATTTACTGGAGAGATTCTTCTGTTGAGGAGGGCGCATGGCTTTGGTAGGCTATTTCCTTCCTGGTGGGATTTCTAGCCATCATATTTCAGTGAGGTCAGTTGCAGAGTGAGGACAGCAGCAGGAGCTTCATTCTTGTGGAGGGGTTTTCCATTCTGGCATCACAGTTGTTTTTTGGAGCAGATCTAGCAGTTTACATGTGGGGCGCACCATCCTGGAGTGCTTCTGGCAGTTTGAGCTTGTATATCTTCTCTTCTGGAGTTTCTATTGTATCAGGTTCCATCTTGTATTGTGTTTACTGTAACCCATATTTTCTTTACCTCATTATATACATCTAGATCTAAACTGGTTTTCCCCAGGGGGGTTTTGTCCAGGGTCATGTTGACCAAAAATACTGTGTCTACAAATGCATGTTATTAGCTCTTAGATCTGTCCATATTTCAACATAAAATATATATTAGGTGTGTTGTAGTTATTTGGTATGCATGTACTAATTTCCTATGCCTAAAACTACTTGCTAGAGCACCCAAATTGAGACTACAACCATAACAATCAGCAAAAACTAAACATGACTGTTGGCTGTTATAAAACAACAGAAAATTAAAATTAAGACATCAGAAAACTTAGAGCCTTATCTTGGTCAAAGACAGACCAAGAAGGCAGCCGATAGGACCTGGAAAATTCACATAGCCAACTATCTTGTAATAGGAAATCTACCTCACAATCTTTCCTACTGAGAAAAACAAAGAATTATCCAGGTAAGCGCCAATTATATGTGGCATGATGGTTTTTTATACCGAACTAGGCCTGATTTGGTGATCAGAAGGTGTGTCTGGGAGGAGGAGACGCATGACATATTCAAAACCTGTCATGATGGTCCATGTGGAGGCCATTTTTCTGATAAAAGAACATCATACAAGATATTACAGACATGTTATTATTGGCCAACTATTTTCAAGGATGCAAATAATTATGTGGCTAGCTGTGATGATTGTCAGAGGATGGGAAAACCTACTGTAGTTGATGAGATGCCCCTCCAAGGTCAAGTAGTAATTGAACCTTTTGAGAAATGGGATTTGGATTTTGTAGGACCTAGTAACCCTATGTCTCAAAGGAACAAGTACATCTTTGTCTTCACATATTATGTGACCAAATGGGTGGAAGCTAAAGATTTATATTCTGCTAGTGAACAATCTATTATAGATTTTCTTTTTGAAGAAACATTTACTCACTTTGGTGTACCTTGAGAAATAGTAACTGTTGGCATGAATTAGATCTGACTAGGGTCCTTCTCAGGTTACCAACAAAAGGTACCATGTAGTCTAGAGCATTGGCATTTTCATCTCCTCCAAAGAGAAGAAGTCTCACTTGAAGTGTTGTTGAGACAGAGAGATAGTGAAGGGTAGGGAAAGGACTAAAGAGGGTCCATAGATCATTTGGAACTCATTCTTGTTCTTGCATAGGAGACAATCATCAGATCTAAACATCTAACCACAAGGATTGAACCTACTTACATTATGAACAATGATTTAAACATATAGCCATAAAACATAACTCATAAACCATAAAGAAACAATATAATGCATAAGTAAACATCCAAAGACACATCATATTTTGAAAATTTGGTTCTCCTTCATCATTTTATCTCAGATATATTTCTTGCATTATAGACTTCAGAATTACACATAAATGTTTAGTACAAGATCTTGGTTCTAGGCCTCAACCACAGAGTTCTAATTCCCCACCTAATAGGTCTCATTCATTACAGACTCTACTCCTCTCGACTTAAAACAAGTGGCAACAACTAATCCCAATACCTTGGGCGACTCTGATAGACATGAATCAACCCGAATTAATCAATCAATCAACCAACCAACGATAAGATTCAAAAACCCAACCCTATTACAATAGTATGCATCTCATATATAGGCTGAGTGGGATATTCTGGATTTGGGCTCGCATGCTTCCTTGTTCTGTTATAACTATTTTTTTCTTAGCTGGTGTTGTGCTATCATCCACAACTGCTTTTTGTTATTCTTCCTTCCATCCTCTGATGGCGGTTGTGCGACTCATGTTTAATCAAAACTTGTGTAGTTATTTCTCAAAAACAAAGGGCCCAATAGGTTCCGACAACAATCCTTGACTCGTCCTCGAGTCAAGCACTTGGTTCCTTCACATTATCTAGGAGAAACTGTTGTTTTCCCTTATCCGTCTTTTCCTCTTCTTTGAGCTCTTTTGTTTGTGCCTTTTCTTCCTTTACCTCTTCAAATGAAGAGCCCAATTCTGGAACCAGCTCTAATGCTCTGTGCTTTGCTTTGTGAAAGCTTTCAACTTTGTCCTACCATTTCCTGGAAAGGAGTGATGCTTCTGCAAAGAACTGTTGGGTCATCTCTTTGTTGTATTCCTTTGGCTTGGCTGCAACCAACGAGTTCCATTCAGATTCTACTATTGCGTCGACCTGGTGCCTTTTCATATAGGTGGTTTGAATTGTCGGTTGAAAATCACACAACTCTTTCTTGGCTATGGAATGTTCTTCATAGAGTGAATTTAGTTTGTTGTCGGCCTACTGGATTTGATCAAATTTCTATTGCTGCTCTATGGGGTCCATTGTGACCGCAACTTCCTTGTTCAACACCTAGATCTTTGTGCACACTTCCTCCATGACTTGATTCCGTCAAGCGATGATTCCCATCCAATTGTTGACTTCCTTGAAGATTCTGGTGCAATTCATTGTCTGCTTATGTAGTGTCGCTCGAGGATTGTTACCATGCACTATTATCCTCTGCATTTGTTTCTGCAACTATCAAGGTTGTTGTTCTGCTTCTTGATGGACTTGTTGTAGCTTTTCTTGTATCTTCTCTATTCATGTAGTGAGTTGTGTCCATGCCTCTTGTAATAGCTTGATCTATTTCTCTGGTTCTCTTATTTTTCTGGCTTCGGGTAGGTCGGGCACAACCTTCTGAATCTTCGTCTAGGCTTTTGCAATTTTTTCCCGCACGTTTTCTAGTTTTCACTAGGCTAGGAGTCTCATGTTTGTCCTCCATTCTACATGTTTGTGCATATAATTGTTCTTTCCTGGTGAGCTCGGCTAATCTCTTGGCATCCTGGAGCCTTTTCTCTAGTTGGTTTGTGGAGACTCTTATTAGTCTGAACAACGATGATGCTGGCCACTATACCAGGTTGGTAGATGATGGAGCTGCATTCGTGGGTACTCGCCACTGTAGTGGGAATCCACTACCTATTGAATGGTCTAAAGGAGTTTCTACCTCGTCCTTTGTTGGTGGTACTGGTTCAATCCTCAATCTTAGGTCTACAGGTAAGAGCGTCAAATCCTCGGTTCTGGTTATGCAGAGCTGCATCAATTCTGCACATTGTTGGGGGTTCTAGATAACTTGCACCATCTACACTTGTATGGTGGTTGTATCCGGCTCCATTGTTGATTCTAGTTCATTGTGTACATCTAGTATCTCAGTATCTTCTGGTGCTTCTGCATCATGTATTTTACTTGCTGGGACATCCTCACCCTTGGGTGGTGAGGGGATTTATGGGTTATGGTCGGGTTCCAGCTCTTCCTTGCTTTGGCTGCCTTCTTTCTGTTATGACAACTTAGGTTGTTGTTCTTGGGTGTTCGAATTCGGGACATCCATCATCATGGGCTTCTATGATGATTTAGGGTCCAGGTTAGGAATTTTTGAACTGGGCTTAGGGAATTCTTTGCTTGTTTGTGCGATTTTTCTTTCCTCTGTCTCTGGGTGGTCGAGCTGCATCGGCTCTGAGGTTGTGGTCTGATGTGGAATGGTTGTGAGGAGGTTTGGTAATTGGATTGGTGGGGGTTTCTCAATTATAAGTGTAGCCGGAATTGTTTCAGGGTCCGAGTCATATTGAATGTCAATGATAGTGGTGTCTTTGGTCATGGCGCATGTCCAAGGAGCGGTAGATGCAAGGGGTGGTGGGTTCAGGGGTTTGTTCGTTGAGACCCCGTTTTGGGCCTCTTCACCATTGGTGCAGTGCCAATTACAGTGCCTAGGATCTAGTTGACCTACGCACCTGATAGCACGAGATTGGCTTGTAACTGTCAAGGGGGTGGTCTTTTCCTCTGCTCCAGCTGCAATGTTTCTCCTTCCTCCTCTGAATCTGCTTTTTTTGGAGCGTCTGGCTGCTTCGGCTCAGGGCATGAGCTTGGTCCCTCTCCTACTTCCTTGTCTTTTTTCTTGAGTAGCTCGATGAGAAAAATGTAATGCATTCCTGATTTACATTGGCCTCGTTTGACTCCTGGCCATGACATGACTTCTTTATATAAGGCTTCCTCATCCAAATAGAATGGCAGCATGGATGTGTGAAAATATTCCCTGGTGGCATGCCTTGGCCAGACGAATGTGTTGTGTCAGTTCATGTTGAATGCAATATTCCTCATGTTATTATTGAGGATCTCCTATGGGATGCACAACCTCTGTGTTGCATATATCATAGCATTATACCATTTGGAAAATGCTGCGTTGTTGAGTGTTGTTTTCTCCGAGTCTGGTCTGGCCTGCCATGGCTCAAACATTTTCACCAGGCACCCTTCATCTGGTATTGTCAGTTGTCTACCCATAGGTGACTTCCATTTGAGCATTTCAAATGCCACAATAAGGTATCCATAGGTAAAGGTGCATCCTTTCTCCTATGCCTCCTCGCAATCTACTAGTAGTTCCTCCAACAAGAAGCTACACGAGTTGAACACTGCTCCCTGTGTGTAGAAGTCGGTGACTGATAGGGCATCTAAAGTGCATTATCCCTTATAATAATACCTCATAACTTTGTTGTCTATGATGTAGTAGCTAGTCCAGACTGTTGCGGGCAGTATTGGTTCAATGACTATTGTGCATCCTCCTCTCTTGGTATTGAACTTCTCGTAAAGGCTAAGCTCGCCTTTCTTCTTCCCGTGCTTTCCGGGTCTCTAAAAATCCCTTCGACACATCCTCTCCTTCATAGGAGAGTCCAATAAGTTCTTAGATGTCTTGTGCATGGATTGGATACCGCTTATCCAACCATAGACTTCTTTCGTGCACTTTGTTGATCAAAAATTTCGTGCAACGTGAAATTTCACCTGTGGTGCCAAACACTGGTAAGTGTCTCAGGTTCATGATGGTGGAGTTAAATAGGTTGATGAACTCCTTTTTTGGTATAAAGTGCATATCTCCAGTTCCATATAGAGAAAACTCCCAAAAGATGTCTGGGTGCATCTATGGGAACAAGGTTGAATCCATGAGGTCAAGGTTGAGTAGCTTGACCTATTTTATCTTCCCTTTGAGATCACCTATAATCTCAACCCAGGGGTCACAGAGCTCATCTGGTACTTCTTCTTTAGTCATGGTGCTTCGGCTGGCTATGGCTCTCGACATTAGCACTTCTGTGGTCATTAAGAACTAGGTCAATGGTCCAAACTGGTTTGCACGGCTAAGTTCGGAAAAGGATATCCTTGTTTTAGAAACAATACTTTCTTGCTTGAGTTCTGAGATTCTTATGGTTGGATTAACAGGTAAGTTTCAGAAATAACTGCTCCTCATCGTGACCATATATACGTAACGTGGTGTGATTTGTCTGACGGGATGGTTTAATTTAGGTAAATCTGATTGGGTGATCTTAGTATTTACTTCGTTTGGGTGGCATAGGGACATGGCCAAATTGAGACCATTCTATTTACCAGGTGGGTATCCTTGCGCAAACTTTTATGGAATCTTGGCATAATGTGGTTTTATGGATTAACAGGCGACAGTCGGGGTACTGGACTGGAAATAAAGGGTGTGATTGGACTGGGTTTGTGTGGCCTTTAACTCAGATTGGATTGGGATTCATGGCCCCTCCAACCACAAGGGTTGTCCCTGTCATCTTTAATGACTGTCATCAATGGGCTTTCTCATGCTTCATGTTCTGTACTACTGAGTCATCAACTCTGTATCACCCAACACTTAAACAAAAAAATTGAAGTATGTGTTATGGCGCAACACTATGGCCATGGAAATTATTAGTTGAATTTACAAAACTTCAGAAAGAAAATGAAACTTAAATCTAACTGTTGTACAAGCTCCATCAGACTGGAGCGATTGTCCTTCTTCTCAATTTTGAGATAGGTAGGGCTTCATGCGAGCCTCATTCATCCATCCTGGTCGTAGCATGCCATTCAGTTGCACGAGTCAGACTGCTCCTAATGGTCGGATCTCCGCAACAATGAAGGGTCCCAACTAGTGCATACGCAGCTTCCCAGGATGCTTCTGGTATCGACTGTCATAGAGTAACACCTTTTCTCCTTATGTAAATACCTTGGTCTTAATGTGTCGGTTGTGCCAATATTTTTGTCTTGCTTTTTAAACCAACTAATGGAAGTCTACCAAAAATCTGGTTTCTTCGAGTTCTTGTAGCTCCGCAAGTCTTTACGCCACTGATTCTTCATCTGTCATACATGTGGCTTGTGCAATATATAGACTTGGAGTGATGAAATCTGTAGGCACCACTGCCTCTCTTCTGTAAACTAGATAGAATGGTGTGTACCTGTGGAGTTTCTTCGTGGTTGTCTTATAGGCCCATAGTACTACTGGAACTCTATCATCCCAGTCCTCTCGGTTTGCACAACAGACTTTGCATGTGGGTGATATGGATTGCTCTTATGGTGTTGAATCATAAATTCTGTTGTAAGTGTTGCTATAGTGATGTTAATGAAATGAGTACCTTGATCGTTGGTTAGGCTCCTGGGACATCTGAAGCAGCTAATGATATTCTCGAAAATGAACCTAGCAGCAGTATCCATCGAACAGTCCTGTACCACTGCTGCTTCTGCCCAACGAGTAAAGTAGTCGGTCGCGGTAATGATGTGCCTTGCCTTCAAATGTTTAGTTGTGGGGTTGATTGGCCCAATGAAGTCAATTGTCCATTTCTCGAATGCCTGTAGCACTCTAACAGGTTGTAATGGAAGTTCATCTTGGCATGATGGCTTGCCCACTCTTTGAAAAACATCACACAATCTGGCGTATGCTTTTGAATCTTTGAAAAGTGTTTCCCACCACAGTCCTGCTTGTAATACTTTCTCTGTTGTTTCCTTTCCTCCTATGTGTCCTCCTGCAATTCCACTATGGCATTCCCAGAGTATATCTCGCCTTTCATGATCTAGGACACATCATCTGAGGATGTTGTCTAGTCCTAGTTTATACAATTTCCTAGATATCAGCTGATAATCATCTGCTTCGATGACCATATGGCGTTTCTGGGTTGCGGAATATGTTTCGGGGCATGCCCCTGTACTGAGAAAGATTGATATGTCCTCCAGATATTTCGGTATGACCTCAATCCTAAACAAATCTGCATCTGGGAGCTATTCATCCACTGATCCGCCAATTTCTCTTGACTCTAGTCTGGATAGATGGTCAGGTCCAAAGTTGCATTGTCCCGATTTGATGATGACTTCAAAGGAAAATTCCTAAAATAACAACATCCATCTACAAATTCTTCCTTCCACAATAGGTTTCTTAACTAGGTATTTTAATGTTGAATGGTCAGTAAAGAATTTGAAGTGAGACCCTAACAGATAATGTCTAAATTTATGTAAAGCGTAGATCATTGCTAAGCCTTCCCGTTCTGTCGTTGTGTATTTGTGCTCTGCTTGCAACAGCTTCTGAATCTCAAAGTAGATAGGGTGATCCATAGCTCCATATCCAGGTTGCGTTAAGATAGCTCCTAAGGCAATTCCTGAAGCATCCACATGGACGTGAAATTCCTTCTCCCAGTTTGGGAATATCATAATTGGTGTTGTAATGAGTTTCTCCTTGACTGTCTCAAATGCCTTGTCACATTCAAGAGTCCATTGGAACATTTCAACCTTTTTCAGGAGGTTTTCCAAAGGTGCAGTAATGTTGACATATCTTCAAATGAACCTGCGATAGTATCATGTATGTCATAGTGTGGAGCACAATTGTTTAGCACTCGTAGGTGGCGACATATTCACAATGACTACAAATTTAGCTGGATCTACCAATACTCCTTCTCGGCAGACTATGTGGCCCAAAAAATTTCCATGTGGCACATAGAAGATACACTTCCTGAAATTTAATGAGATTTGTAACTCTCTGCATCTATCAAACATTAACCTTAGCAGTGCGACATGTCCCTTAAGCAGACTATATATTATCCAATCATCCATATAAACTTCTATGAACTTGTGAATGAACTCTCTAAAGGTTGCTATCCCAATCCTTGAGAAGAGTGCAGGGGCGTTCTTTAAACCAAATGGCATCACATTGTATGAAAAATATCCCCATTCAGTAATGAAGGTGGTTTTTCTCTTGTCCTCTTAGGCAATCCTAACTTGATGGTATCCTGAGAATCTTTCTGTAAATGAGTATGCTTCCTTCCCTGCAACATGTTCTAGAACCTCATCGATAAAGGGTGTTGGGAAGGGGTCATGCACACAGGCAGAGTTGAGGCTTCTATAATCCACACAGACTCTAATATCCTCAGTGTCTTTCTTACTTTGAATGACTATCGATCTGACACATTCTGCTTCTTCTAGTAGAAAAATGAGACTTGCTCCTAGCATCTTATCAATCTCCTTCTTGACTTTCTCTTTTACTCTTGGGTTAAGACGGTATGGCCTATGTATGACAAGATTGGTTCCTAGATTTAACTCAATCTTCATTTCTCCCATAACTCCTTTGATTCCCTTCAATTCTGAAAAAGTATTTGGGAACAAATCTTCATAATCCCTCAGTAAGCTCTGTATTTCCTGATTGGTTTGCTCATCCCAGTAATCTCCTACCAATGTTATTTTGGGTTTATCTTCTGTCGCTATGTTAAGCTTCTATAATTTCAATGGGTGATTGTAGGAACTATCAGTCTAGCTGGGTATGGTGTTTTGGATTTCTCTGTTCCCCTTGGTTTCTTTGATGGGTAGGTTTCTCAATTCTACTAATTCGTCTAGGATTTTTGAATCTTTGCTAATCTGATAGCATTCTATAGGATTTTCAATCACGGGTAAGTGGGGTTTACTCTGAAGTTATTGAGTATGCTTGGGACCATTAGAAGGTCTGATCTGTTATTATTATTGGCTATAAAAAGAAGTTCTTTAGTATTTTGCAGGACCAGTCCAACCTCGGGGTACTTACTTGTGAATGAGAAGTCTTTGCAAATTTGAGTTGCCACTATCTACCAATCACAGGTCTGTCTGGTTTCCTCATGTATAAACCAAGCTTTCATGATCATTCCTAGAGAGTGGGGGAATTCCTAAACCCAGAGGTGAGAAGGTATCTCGATGACCTGCCACTATGCCACGCACTGTTGAATGTGTATCCTAGGGTCTGATTCTCTGTTGAACAATTGCGCAACTTGGAGATTTGTCCGCACTTCTGATTCTAACTGCTCCCTATTCCAGAACCTGTACTTGAGAGCTTGATTCACCTCATCCCATGTTCTGAGTGTGGATTTTTGAGTATCCCACCATATGGCGGGGTTGCTCTGGAAAGCTATATCTAGTACCGAGATTCTTTGATCTCCTTGTTAGGATATTTAGACACTTAGGAGTTAGTTAAGATCTACTTGGTCTAATATGTCGTTAGGTAAAAGTGTGTTTCTTTAGTATGCATTAGTATGCATTTGTAGTTAGGAAATCCGACGGTCACGATATGTTCCCGAC
>ML839006.1:39496-56814 GCA_009831015.1 Picea engelmannii
TATTTAAAGAGCATGGAGGGTCATTTGCCGATGATCGATTGTGAGAAACTCTCTTGTAAAATCTCTCTGTAATCTTTTTCTTTGCATTAATAAACTGCTCCAAGTAGCCGCGTTGGCTGGGGCCGTGGATGTTTCCCCATAGGCGTTTTACCACGTGAAAACATCGGTGTGTTGATCTTTGATCTGGTTATGTGAGTGGTTACTGAAGGTGGTCATCCTCTGTTGGAATACCTGTGTTGTCGAACACTCCTCCCACAGTTTTTTCCATATTCTACAGAAAATTGTCTAGGTTTGAGGTGCCATCGTATATAGGGTGTTCTCTGACTTTGCTCCCAACCCATCTGGTCATTCTAACAGTTGTGCATCTTCTTGAGAATATTTCATGTAAACCTTGTTGCCAACTATCAAAATCCAGTTCTGAATCTTTGTCTGTTGACTGTATGCTTTGCCATCTTATTGATCCATCCACAGTGGGGTTTATATAATCATTTCTTGTCCCAGTCGTTACAGTGTACAACTGGTCTAGGTCTTCTCCTTCCATATTATTGTCTATTGGTTCTATGTACCTGGGTTCTACGTATGGATCCAAAGGTTGATCTACCTTGATTCCATCAGCTTCAAAAGTCATGGTATCTTTCTTTAAGTCAATTACTGCATAATTTTCATAGGCCCAATCGATGCCAAGTAGCATAGGGTAGGGGTCCTTGTCTCCCATGATCTCAATGAATTCAAATTCAGCCATTATTTTTACTCCTGCTACATCAATTTCCACATTCTCCAATCTTCCTATGGGAAAGATACAGTATTGGTTTTTCATTATTAACTAAATTGGGGAATATGTCAATCTCAGTTTACCTAATGCTTCCCAGGTCTTCTTGGGCAGAATGTTCACATTTGACCCTAGGTCCAGCATGATGTTCTTAATTTTGAATTCATCTAACTGGGATACCAATTAGAATTGTTTTCCAGTTCTTGTTTTTCATCATTGGAATCTCTAAGTACTCTTCTTAGGAAGGTTAGCCTGAATCCTTTCTTCTGAGGTTTCTTCATTCCCTAAAACTAGGTACAACGCATTGCGCAACTTCTTTGTCAATTGATCATTCCCCAGAATGTTAGAGAATAACTGAAACCAGAGGTCGACTGGTTTTTGGGGTTGCTTAGGTTGTCTTGGTATGCCTACAGGGTTTCTAGGTGCAGGGGGTGAAGTAGGGACTTGTGCCATCTTAGGGTACACAACCGGCTGAGGGGGGTTCTTTTGCATTTCATGATTAGGAATATTCTAGAATACTTCTATGGCATATTTAAAGAACAATATTTTCTTTAGGGGGTCATACATGTCTTCTTTAGGTGTTGATTTCTGAATCTGAGGTCGAGTATCAGCATCAGCTCTTGTCTTTGCTCCTCCTCGAGTGACAATGTTAAGGTTGGGAAATTGTCCCTTATAAATTCTCTTGATCTCGGAACTGATAAGGTTAGTTCCCCTTTGTCTTTCTCTATCCTCCCATTTCACAATTATCTCTGGGTATTCTTTGGTTGCATGTCCGTTGGATCTATAATGAGAGCACCATGGTCATCTTGGATGAGGGAAATCTCTACCCAAGTGACCCTATTCATCACATTTGTAACATATGCTCAGTCCTCTTCCTCCAGTTCTCCCTCCTCTAAGGTCTCCTCCAGCTCCACCTCCTCGACCTCTTCCTAGTCCCTATGGGTTTTCATTCACCCTGAATGTTGTTCGGTCTAGCCTATCTACAAGAGCGTCCAACGCTCTACATTGATTCGTAGTATGTGTGGTGGATTCATAGAACTCACAGTGTACTGTGTTTGGTACTGTCGAATATTTCTGCATGATGGGGAACTGTCTCGCTCCATGCCCAAGGGTTCGGTAGATCTCACAATATTTCGCTATTGGTGTTGCTTGGCCTCCTGGGAAAGCATGATATGGTCTTGGATGATGGAATGGTGAGTTTGTCGATACTTGTGAAACTCCTCCCATGGGTCATGGTGGGGTTCTAATTAGAATTTGAGGAGGTACCAGCCCCCTCAGTCACAGACATTTGGTCACCAAATGACCTTCTATGTAGCGTCCCGTGCACCAAACCTGTGGTCGTCCTGGTCTAGGTATCATCATCTCCTGAATATTTTCTGTAAGCATTGATATATGCCCTTGTAGTTGCACTAGATTCGCATCTACTAGGGGTCTAGTAACTCTTAGGTTCCCAGGGTGTCTCGCCATGGCTTCAATCTTCATTGATTGTTCAAGGGAATTTGTCAATGTGGCTATCCATTGTTGCATTAGTGGAATCCGAGTTAGAGGAAGCAGTCCCTGAATGTACCACTCCCTTTGATGCTCTTCATGAATTGGATGTGCCAACCTCCCTATGGATTATTTAAACTTTTGGTTGTACTCCCAGGCCAATTCACCTTCCTTTTGTTGGATCTTGTGCAACTCAGACAGATCTTGTTGTTCTCACTGAGGCATCTTGAATTCTGCTATGAACCTTGTTCATACTTGTTCAAGTGTAAACGCTTGACCTTACGTACCTAGAACTCATGTTTCAATGGTCTTCACGTACCACTTGAGAGTGCAACCTCTCAAGGTAGTCTATAACTTGACCAACTTATTTGCATCTGGAGTCCCTTTGAATCTTCAATTTGCTTCGCACAAGAACCAGTGCTGCTCAACGTCTTCATCTCCCTTACCCCAAAAATCTAGGTATCTAGCGATCAAGCCTCCCATATGGCTGGCCATTGTTGAACTTTTTGTTCCTATCAGTATGAATCCTAACGGTCATGCTTGCGATTTAATAGGGGATCCCAATATCCTCCTTGTACTCGCACTTCTTCGTTGTGACCGGTTAGCTAATTGTACTGGAACGAAACTTGCATGAGAAGGTAGTGTTGAAATTACTTCTTGTATGGAAGGCACTTAGGGTATGGGTAATTCAAGGCTGGTGCCACTGGCTTCGAGGTGGTTTTATTTGACCTAGGGGGTCTCGTTAGCTTCCATTGGGGAAATCTCTTTGGCCAGATTCCCGATACATCCTATTATCGGGGTTGAATCTTCTCTTTCTCCTCCAAGATTCCTGTCGGCTTCCTCTTCTCTTACATCTACGCTTCTTCCTTTTCATCCCATCTCCTGGGGATTTCTTTCTCTCCTTGCTTCTCTCTCATTTAATATTTGACTAGCCAGTCGTTCCTGTCTTCTCATTCTCTACAGTGCTTCCATCTATCTTTCCTCTATTTCTCCTGATCCACCTTCTTTCCTCGTCTTTTCATATTGTCTTATGACTTTATTGATCTTACCGCACCACCCATTTTCAACTATGGTGACTCTCTTCAAGGCTCACTCATCTCTCAAATCCATTTCTTTCTGGTTCCCCGCCATTTTTCAAAGAACCCTTCCTCTTTCTCATGCCATGAATTTCACCCTGTCTTGCCCTACCCCAAGAGAGGTTGTTTACACTCTCATCTCAGTCGGGGATATAATCAACATCCTTTCCTCCACCAAGAAATCTTTTATCCATAGGGGAATTTCTCTTAACAGTCTTCCCCTTGCGCCTTTCTTGAAAATTTCTTCTGCCCGTGAAAAAGATTGGTGGTTCTCAACTTCAAATTCGATTATGTATCCTTCTATCGTGGTAGTAACCCAGAAATCTACAGCTCATGCAACTGGGCAATCTAGCCTGTGTATTTCTACTAACTTGTCAGAATCCCACACTCAGATCTTCTTAACCTGTCCCTGAATTTTGGAGCTTCTTGGAGTCTCTTGATCCAGTGAAAAATTCTTCCAAGAATTTAACCCAGAAAATCTCGTACTGGTTGCTTGATCTTTCCGAGTAAAAGATTGCTTCAATAGTACTTCCCACTGATTTTATTCTTAGTTTTGCTTCTTTCCATATGAAGGAATCATATTTTATTTCCCACCGTCAATCGATGCCAAATCTATGGATCGGAGGTATCATTCTTCCTACAGGTTCCCTTTTTACACAGGTCCCGGCAACGGAACCATTTTGTTGGTGAGAATTAGATCAGACCAGGGTCCTTCTCAGGTTACCAACAAAAGGTACCATGTAGTCTAGAGTGCTGGCATTTTCATCTCCTTCAAAGAGAAGAAGTCTCACTCGAAGCGTTGCTAAGACAGAGAGATAGGGAAGGGTAGGGAAAATACTAAAGAGGGTCCATAGATCATTTGGAACTCATTCATGTTCTTGTGCAGGAGACAATCATCAGATTTGAAACATCTAATAGCAAGGATTGAACCTACTTACGTTATGAACAATGATTTAAACATAGAACCATAAAACATAACTCAGAAACCATAAAGGAACAATGTAATGCATAACTAAACATCCAAAGACACATCATATTTTGAAAATTTGGTTCTCCTTCATCATATTATCTCAAATATATTTCTTGCATTACAGACTTCAGAATTACACATAAATGTTCAGTACAGGATCTTAGTTATAGGCCTCAACCACAAAGTTCGAAATCCCCAACTGATAGGTCTCATTCATTACAGACTCTACTCCTCTCGACTTACAACAAGTGGCAGCAACTGATCCCAATACCTTGGGCGAATCTGATAGACATGACTCAACCTGACTTAATCAATCAACCAACCAACGATAAGATTCAAAAACCCAACCCTATTACAATAGTATGTATTTCATATATATGTTGAGTGGGATCTTTTGGCTTTGGGCTCGCATGCTTCCATGTTCGGTTATAACTGTTTGTTTCTTAGTTGGTGTTGTGCTAGCATCCGCAACTGCTTTCTTTTATTCTTCCTTCCAGCCTCTAATGGCAGTTGTGCGACTCATGTTTAATCAAAACTTGTGCAGTTCTTTCTCAAAAATGAAGGGCCCAACAATAACTGACTAAGGAACCCAATTCACCTCCAATATCTAAAAATCCCTTACTGAACAGTATAAAATTAAACATGGAAAATCTTCACCTTATCACCCTCAAGCAAATGGGCAGGTGGAATCAACTAACAAGGTGATAGAAGCTATTCTTACCAAGACTATTCAACTACATCATAAAGATTGGGTTGATAGGTTTCCTGAAGCCTTATGGAATTATAGAACAACTTGGAGAAACACAAAATTCCATACACCTTATGATTTGGTATATGGTGTTAAATTTGGCAACATTGACGGTCATTCTCCAATAAGAGGCCATATGGGCCACCCTGAGGCTAGCCAGGGAAATTTGGAGAATCGACCAGTCTTGTGAGGTATTGAAAAAAGCTAGGCGGAACATATAAGCTCTATGATTCAAAACAAAATTCAGGATGAACAAGATGCTATATGAGTCTAATGAAAAATTTAGGGGAAACGTACAACCTCTGTGAGCATAGACAGTCTAATGCAAAAGTCAAGGGGAACGTACAACCTGTGTGACCATAGATAGACTAGTGCAAAATTCAAGGGGAACGTACAACCTCTGTGAGCCTAGTCAAGCCTTGTGAGCCATGAGAAAAAGTCAAGGCATCTAGCAAAAGTTAGGTTGAATATAACATTCCTATGAGCTAGAAACAAATGATATTCCTAATATTTCAAATGATATAAATGTATTGATCTAGTGTGTTGGCACGTGTAACATTATTCACCATGAAGAGAATTTTGAATTGCCTTGTAAAGAGTCAATTGTAAATGAAGTCTCAAGTCTAGTTCGATTTTAGAACTAAAGTGTAATGTTGAGTTGTAACTGAAGTCTTAAGTCTAGTTCTATTTTAGAACTAAAGTGTAATGTTGAGTTGTAACTGAAGTCTTAAGTCTAGTTCTATTTTAGAACTAAAGTGTAATGTTGTGTTGTAATTGAAGTCTTAATTCTAGTTCTATTTTAGAACTAAAGTGTAATGTTGAGTTGTAAATGAAGTCTTAAGTCTAGTTCTATTTTCGAACTAAAGTATACCTGTCTCAAGTGTAGTTCTAAAGTGTAATGCTAAGTTCTAACTGAAGTCTCAAGTCTAGTTCTATTTTCGAACTAGAGTATACCAATCTCGAGTCTAGTTCTAAGTTCGAACTAAAGTATGAAGTTGAGTTATGATTAAAGCATTCAAACAGGTTACTATTTCAAGCCTCTCCTCTTCACCTCTTTAGCCTATATAAGAAGATGTTGAACTCTCTCTTCAACATAGTTTGATATGCATGTTAAGGGTGAATAAATAGAGGATCATATTAGTGATAAAGAGGAAGCATACCAAAGAAGCATATCCATGTTGTATATCATCAATAGAGGCTACATATCAAAGGTATATATCAGCAGCATATCAGTGTTGTATATCAACAATAAAAGTAGCATATCAGAGGTGTATTTTAGCAAGGTCTCTTAGGTCTTTGTCAGGTCAAAGTCATCTTGGAAAGCTCTTTAAGAGTAGAACATTAATGGTGGATATTTGTAAGTGATCTTACATTATTAATGAAATAAAGGAATATCGTTTGTTGGGGTTTTTCTCCCTGTACAGGGTTTCCCCAGGGTATATGTTTTTTTGATGTGCATGCTTACTTATCTACATAGTTATTGTTATTCAATTATGATTTGGTATTGTTGAAGGGTATTAAGATGGAATCAAAGTATTGAAGAAAATAAAAGAATTAATCCGCATAAGAAATCAAGCTTATAATTTAACATGGTATCAGAGGTTAGGGTGTGTTAATCTTGTTGAAGTGCAGCAACAGGTACACATGGATTCAAGAAAGCTTGATTAAGTTTCTAGTGTGAAGTCCATGGCATCCTCCATTTCAGTCAGGGCTGAGGATAGGCTCGAAGGAGCTACCAAATTAAATGTGTGGAAGCTCCAGATAACAAATATCTTGCAGGAGAATGATATTGAGCAATATGTGACCATAGTGGTGGAGGAACCCATGAATAATGCATGAAGAGAGGCCTTCATGAAAAGTCAAGAAAATGCCAAGAGAATCATCTTTGACTCAGTCAAAGACAATATAATGTCTGTAATGACTTCGTTAATGAATTCCAAGGACTGTATGGATACCTTGGTGAATCTGTATGAGAAACAGGCTCTAAGTGAGAAGAGGACACTTAAACACAATATTAAGTATTTAAATATGGAGAAAGGTGAATCAGTGACATCTTTATGTTCCAGGATAGCCTAGATCAGAGATCGACTTTTGGTCACAGGGGTGACAGTGGACGATGATGATTTAGTGCAGGCCATTTTTTACGGTCTTCCTTCTTCATGGGAGACCTTATTATCTAGTGTAAGTGGGAGAGAGATTCACCCCACATTTGAGAGGTTATGGCATGATTTCCTCCAGGAGGAGAGTCACACAACTACCAGGAGTGAGCCAACGAAAGAAGACCACTCAACTTTAGCATCAAGATTCAAGGGAAAGAAGAAAGGAACTTTCCAGAAAGGCTATCAGAGGAAGCTAAACACCAAAGGTACATTCAAAGGCAAGAATATTGATACATCTAAGATTAAATGCTTTAGTTGTAATAAGTTGGGTCATTTTGCTAAATATTGTTGGTTTAGAAATAAATATCCACGGAAAGGGAAACATCATGCCTCAATTGTTGAGGATGTTGAATCCAAAAGAAATTTGAAAAGTCCTTCTAATGAGAAATAAAATAGAAAAGAATATCACTTGGTTTCTTCCTTATCCAGTTCATTTCATGGGACCGAAAACTTGGTTAGTAGATAGTGGTGCATCAAAGAACATGGCAGGGTACAAGGAGATTCTCTTAGATTTCGAGACAAAATCTTTTGCAGAGCATGTTGAGCTTGGGGATGACAAATGTTACAAGATAGAGGGAGTAGTCTCCATCTCCTTTAGATTGGAATCTGGGGCTAGACTTCATGTTGATGAAGTATTATATGTTCCAGAGCTTAAGAAGAATCTACTATCAGTTGCAACCCTTGAGGACAAGGGATATTGGGTGATCTTCAAGGGCAGGAAGGCACTACTGTGGGATAAAGGTAGCCACTTAAGTACAACATAACCCATGGGAACTCGTAGTGGAGGAATGTGCATCGTGTCAAGACAGTAAGTTTGTAATATCCCTAGGCCGAGCTCAATTTTAAATGTAAATGAAAATGTACTTAAGTTGGTGAGCTATTTGATATCATTTTGTATGCACCTTTCATGGCATAGTGCATGCATGTATTGCGCAGTAAAATGATGAAGTGTGCACATTCTTGGATACCGCATGCAACAACTTAAGTGTGCATTATTTTAAGGCCAGGGAGCCTTTATGTATATGATGTGATATATAGGCTGGTGAGCCAGTTATTATAAGCTAGGATGCTTATGTTTTGATTAGGCTGGAGAGCCTAGATGTTAAAGGCCAGTGAGCCTATTTTTGTATATATCTCATAATTAATATAAAATACATTATTGTGCACAGACTAACCACGATAAAAGAGGATGGGGGATTAAACTCCACTATTAGGGAAATGGTGGGGATAAAAGTTAAGGAAAAGGGGCTAAGCCAGGGAGCTTAAGCCAAAAAGGAATATTATATTAATATTTATTAAAGTATAAAGTATGGATAATTATTTTATCTTAAGTTTTAAAGATGGGAACAAGTGGAACAAAGTAGCTCCCAACATGACAAGTGTCAATTTGGGGACATGCATACATATAGTTTGGATTTAGTTCATTTCCCATCATTCCTTCCATCATTCAACCATGATTCCATGACCATTTCACTCAAGCAATCAGTTATCCTTCATACCTTCCTATCACTATATCTGAACTATATCCATAACCATACCTATTTTGAGTAGTTGGTTAGCTTGGGAGTTGGACTTAAGAAGTGGGTTGTCAGGCCCACAGGACATTGAAGAGGCGGGTTGTCAAGCCCATGAGAAATTTCTCTCTAGGTGAGAGAATTGTTGGGAATGTTTTTCCTGGAGGTGCTAAACTACATCTACAGGGCTCTGAGACTTCTTTTCTGACCTGTTGTTGAAGCCAGGAAAGGAAGTGGGGAAATCGAGGGACTGTTGAGCAAAGAAGGAGCACACTTCCTTGGGTGGGACGGGCATGTGGGGAATGAGGGAATGTAGGTTGTTAGTTTGAGTTGGCACCTGTGACAGAGTCTCTCTTGTTGTCTATGAACCATTAGCCTGGTTGGGAATCCCTTTACCCAGGTGGATTTTAGTCCCAACTCGGGGGTGGCCCACTGCTGAGAGTGATGAGCAGTGTAGTCTAAGGCTGGGAGGTTCGTGGAAGGTCTGCACACAGTTGGTGATATTCTTACCAAGATAAGTGTTATTTGTGTGATAAATTTACATGTTGTATTATTATTTACGTGTTCAGTTTTATGGGTTTATCCTATGCGTGGTTATAATTGTCCATATGTTTATGGGTATTTCCTATGTATGTTGCATGTCTATGGTTACTGTTATTTCAATGTGAATCCGTGCATTTACAGATGTATTTATTTGTTTATCTATCTATCTATCTATCTATCTATCTATCTATCTATCTATCTATCTATCTATCTATCTATCTATCTATCTATCTATATATATATATATATATATATATATATATATATATCCGCAAGAGTTCTATGTGTATATATTTTAATTGCATGCATTTCGAAAAATTTATGTGGCATAGCTCAGTTAGATGTTGGGTATGTTACAGTATGTTCTGCAGAGAGAATGAAAGCGTTATTTCGTGTAGTGTGGCCTGGCATGGGAGGTCAGGGACGTTACAACATGGTATCAGAGATTCAGTTTTCAACATTGAGCCTGGATGGTCCGAACAAGTTGAGTTAAAGAGAAATGTCACAGAGGATTGATTTCGAAGTGGCCAAATTTCGAAATGTAGAGCCTCCATGGTAAAAAGTAACAACAATGGTGCGGAATTGGGAAAAAGCCCCAATTTTTGTTGTAAAATGCATGGGAAAATGGAGAAATTCATCCAAGTGGTGAGATATTATTGGTTTAATATTTGTTCTAGCAAATTCAAACTTGGAATTGGTTAAATTTGAAGTTACAATGAAGCCATGGTAGATGGAGCGAGATTAGTAATTAAAATTCTCAATTCGTGACCTGATTTTGGGGAAATTTGTTCCAGAAATGTCAACCCACAACGATTTGTTGTTGTAGAGGTTGAATTGGTGTTATCAAGGTGAAATTGAGAAAATTTCATAGTTTCAGAATGTCTATGGTAAAAATGGGGAAAAAGTTAAGCAAAAGCCCCAATTTTTGCAGTGAAATTCACGAGGAATTGATGCGCATAAAAATGAATGTGCGCAGGTGGACACACTAAAAATGCATGTTGCGCAGTAAAAAGCTTGTGATATGTAAAAAATAGGCACTGCATGGGAAAATGTTAGTGTGCGGGTGCACAAACTAAATTTTAGCACCGCGCAGAAAAATGTTGGTGTGCGGGTGTGTGCATTAAATTTTGGCACCGTGCAGAAAAATGTTGGCGTGCAACTGTGCGCGCTAAATTTTGGCCTCGCGAGGAAAAATGTTGGTGTCTAGGTGCGCGCGATAAATTTAGCATTGTGCGGTGTGAATATTCATAATAAGGTGTGCGCGGTGTGCACACTCATAATAATGGCGCGTGTGGTGTGCCCAGTATTAGCACAACACAAAGGAGTTTGGTTGTTGCACGCACAATGTGGGTAAATGTTACCGCATGACAATTTAGTAAATGGTGTGCACAGAGTATTGGTGCATGGTGGCGGCGTACTAAATTCTGGCATGGTGCAGCACATAGAGAGAAATGCATGTGAAATATCACCGCACGATACAAAAATGTGTGCAACAGGTAATAGTGCAAGAACCAAAAGTTTTCACGGTGGATTTTGGCGTGCGACACAACAGTAGTGCGCGCAAGTTATTAGCGCGAAAGAAAAGTGATACACAATGGTTATAGGTGCACGGAGAACGATTTACCTTGTGTTGTTGCTACCCATGGTAAATATGGGTTGACATGTTGAAAATTGTTCGCACAAAGTCATTTGGATGGTGAAGAACAGTATAAAAGCAATGATTTTCTGCGACATTTCATATTATTTGAACATCATCTTTTTGCAGCGCGTTTTTGAGGGCCTTAACAATGTTTTTAGCTACTCAAAAACAATGAGAAGAGAGTGTTCCAAGGCACACTTTATCTATGTATCTCAACTAAAAGAGTTCGGAGAGATCTTTCTAATGGTTTAAACCGTTCGTCAAGCAAAGCTTTTATGAGAAAGTTACAACACAAACAGTGGAGGGTAAATTTTAGGACCCATCTAACTTCAAAGAGCCATAACTTTCTTCTCTAGAATCAGATTGAGGTGACGAAGAAGTTAATGGAAATATATTGAACAATAGAAGACAATACCAAAGCTAAATTAAATTTATGGGCATGTTAAAAATGTTTAATATGGAAAATAAGGTACCTGTAGCATTCCATACCAAAAACATGAATTGGCCTAAAACTTCAGCAGGCTGTAACTAGCATCCCAGAACCCAGAAAAAGGTGAAACTTGGATAGAGTGCCCATAATATTTATATGAAGAAACCCAATTGATCTCCTATGAAAAATCCAAGGGAGAAGGTGCAAAAATGCATAATTACAGTGCAGAGTTGCGCCAAATTGAAATGTGAACAAAAAAATTAATGGACAATTTTCAAATAACCATAACTTTCTTCTCGAGACTCGGAATTGAGCATGGGAGAAGGCGTTGGAAAGGTCTTGGACAGAGGAATATAATCATCCATCCATAAAATTGATTTGGGAATTCCATTTTGCAAGAAATCAAAATAAATATTTCTGAAATATTATCAAACCAAATGGTTCATATTTTTCATGAAATTGTTGAAACAGTTAGCCTGACAAAGTTTTGTTGGATGCAAATTTTGCAAAGTTAACAACAAATATATTAGATCAATATCAGCACAGATTCCATATTAATTGAAGAGGCATAAGGGAATTACAGAAATGGAGATGATATTGGAGCGATGGATGTCCCGTTGGGCATTGAAGGAACAAACTCTAGTGGACATGGAGAAGGAAGGGATGAAAACATGAATATGGTAGAGACCATTAAAAATTTGTAGAAGGATGTCCAAAGCCATAAAGATGATAATTAAAGTCTTATGAGAGCCAAGGAGAAACATGATGACTTAAACAAAAATTTAATGAAGAGCTTGAACATAATAGAAAATAAATTGGATAAGGAAAGTGGCTCAAGAAAATCTAGAAGTCACAGGCCTCCTGATGAGAAAAGAAGAGAAAGAAGTGTTAGTAGACATCACCACCACTCCCCGAGGCATTCCAATAAAAGAACACACAGCATCTCAAATCCATCCCCTAACGGGAAGCATAAGAGTTATGGGGTGGATGAGCTACGAGGAGAAATGAACAAAATCAAACCTCCTACATTTGATGGTGAGCACAAAAAGGATGAAGATGCAGAGACATGGTTGTTGGGAATGAGGAAGTATTCTCAATTTCATAATTACTCTTCTCATGCAGAATGAAGAATTTATATCTATCAACTCAAGGGAAAGGTATCCATGTGGTTGGATTGGCTTGTGCAGGTGCAACACATTAAAGAGAAAAGTGTTACTTGGAGAGAATTCAAGAAGTATTTTGAGAAGAAATACTTTACCAAGAGATAATATGACAAGAAGATGAAAGAGTTCTTTAAACTCAATCTTGGGAGTATGACCATAGATGAATATGAGAGAAGGTTTTTAGAACTTCTAATGTCTGTCTCTTTCATTAAGGATGAGACAGTCAAGATTCATAGATAGTTGAGTGGATTGTCATCATTCATCAGTGAAAAAATACAATATGATGATACCAAGACATTGGAGGAGACCATAAGGTGAGCTAAATGCCTATTTGATTAGTAAAAATCAAGGCCAAAATTTCAAAAATCTTGGGAAGACAAAAATAAATTCAAGATGGATCAGAGGAACAAAGGGACTAAGACACCATTCTTCAGAAATAATCCTCAGGGATAGCCAACTTCTAGAGAACCCAAAACAAATGAGACGGGGGGTCAAAGGCAAAGGAAACCACCTATGCAATGTTGGGGTTGTAAAGGGGATCATATGTTCAGAGATTGTCCTCACAGAGGTGAAAAGGTGAGGATTGTTCACAATGTACAGCAAGTTGAAACAGTGGAGGACATGGGAAAAAATGCACCAAGGATCTATGCAACCCTGGACAACAAAAAAGAAAAGTATTAGTCACATATTATTGAAGTGGAAGGTATGATAAAAAACCAAACCATTGTTATTTTAATTGATTCAGGATCTAGTCATAGTTATATAGATCCTAAGATGGTGGAAAGTTTGCATTTTCCAAGAATCAAGCATGGAAAATCTTGGTTGGTGCAGCTAGCTACCAGATCCAAAAGAAAATTTAATGATATGGTTAAGTCATGTCTTATGGACATGAATGGATTGAACACCAAGGAATATTTTAACATCTTTCCTTTAGGTTCCTATGACTATCTAATTGGGATGGATTGGTTGGACCAACATCATGCTATCCTGGACTGTCATAACAAGGAATTTACTTGCTTGGGTGAGAAACAAAACCTAAGGAAAGTGCAAGGAATCCCCAGGGTAGTAACCATCTGAGAAATATCAACATTACAGCTGAAAAAATGTTACAGATTAGGGTGTCAAATATTTGCAAATCATATGGAAGAGACACCTAAAGATAAGGTACCAAATTTGGAGGATCATGTAGTCCTAGAATATTTTGAAGATGTGTTCAAGGAGGTACCAGGACTACCTCCAAAGAGATATATTTATTTCTTTATAAATTTAAATCCTAGAGTAGCTCCAGTGTCAAAGACTCCTTACAGAATGAGTACACTAGAGCTAAAGGATTTGCAAATGCAGCTTGAAGAACTTATGAAGAAGAGGTATATACGCCCAAGTGTTTCACCTTGGGGTTCCCCAGTCTTGTTCGTGAAGAATAAATATGGGACATTAAGATTGTGCATTGATTTTAGACGGTTGAATAAAGTGATTGTAAAGAACAAGTATCCTCTGCCAAGGATTGATGATCTCTTTGATCAATTGAAGGATGCAAAGATATTTTCAAAGATATATCGCAGGGCAGGATACCATCAGGTAAGGATTAAAGAGGAATATATCAACAAGACCTCCTTGAAAACAAGGTATGGTCATTATGATTTCACGGTGGTGTCATTTGGGTTGTCAAATGCACCAGTTGTTTTCATGTGCTTAATGAATGGTGTTTTCCGAGAATATTTGGACAAGTTTTTCATTGTCTTTTTGGATGACATCCTTGTATATTCCAAGTCAGAAGAAGAGAATGAGCATCATTTGAGAATGGTGTTGCAAGTATTAAGGGAGCATCAATTGTATGCCAAATTGAGCAAGTGCTCATTTTTTCAGAAACAAATTCATTATTTGAGACATATCATTTCAAAGGATGGGACGACAGTGGATCCTGAGAAGATAGAAGCCATTAGAGAATGGTCAGTGCCAAATAATGTTACAGAGGTCAGATCATTCATGGGCCTTGCAAGCTACTATAGGAGATTCAATGAAGGATTCTCAAGGATTTCACACCCAATCACTTCCTTGCAAAGAAAGGGTGTGAAGTTTCAATGGACATTGGATTGTGAGAAGAGTTTACAACACTTGAAGAAATTATTAACAAGTGCTCCAATACTAAGGATTGCAGATGAAAACGAAGACTTCATTGTAGGCAAAGATGCATGTAAAGAAGGACTTGGTGGAGTCCTCAATCAAAATGGGTTTGTTATATGTTATGAATCAAGGAAGTTGAAGGACCATGAAAAACACTATGCCACTCATGAATTGGAGTTGGAAGCCATAGTGCATGCCTTGAGGAAATGCAGACACTACCTCATGTGGAAAAGGTTTGACCTCAGGACATACCATAATAGTCAGAAATATTTATTTGATCAACCAACTCTAAATGCTAGGCAAAGTAGATGGTTAGAATTTTTAAGTGAATATGACTTTAATATAAAGCATATAAAAGGGAAAGAGAACAAAGTGGTTTATGCACTCAACAGAAGAGTGCATGAATTTCATGCTACAACCATTAGAATGTACCAATCATATTTGAAGGAAAAAAATTTATATACTGCAAAATTAGATTTGCAATACAAGGAATTAGTGGCAAAATTACAACAAGGTAATTTGTAGCATAAAATTGAAGAATACAAGCTAGATAATGATGAAATTCTCATGTACAGGGGAATAATTTATGTACCAAATTCTCAGGGGTTGAAAAATCTGATATTGGGAAAAATGCATAATGTACCTTATGTTGGGCACCTAGGATATCAGAAAACTATTGTAACTATCAAAAGCCAATATTATTGGCCATGCATGAAGAAAGAGGTTGTTGATTTTGTTGCCAAATGTTTGGAATGTCAAAAGTTAAAGGCTAAGCATAGACACCCAACTAGTTTTCTACAACCATTACCCATTCCTGAGTGGAAATGGGAAGTTGTAACCATGGATTTTATCACTAGATTGCCCAGAACAAACAAGCAACATGATTCTATCATGGTAGTGGTGGATAAGATTACTAAAGCTGCCCATTTTATTCCAATTAATATCACTCACAAGGCAGCCAACATTGTTGATGTTTATATGAGGGAAATTGCTAGATTACATGGCATACCCAAGACAATTGTTTCTGACAGAGATCCAAAATTTACCTCAAATTTTTGGAAAAGATTATTTAATGGGTTTGGAACAAATTTGAATTTTAGTACAGCCTATCATCCAGAATCAAATGGACAAACATAGAGGGTGAATCAAGTGATTGAGGATATGTTGAGGATGTATGTGATGGATAAACAATCAAAATGGGAGGACTACCGACACTTGGTAGAGTTTTGTTATAGAAATGGGTACCAAGCATCTCTAAAGATGAGCCCATTTGAGGCACTTTATGGAAGAAAGTGAAACACACTGGTAAGCTAGGATAACACAGTAAATAGAATAGTGGTTGGGCCATATTTTCTCAGGTAAATGGAGGAGCAAATGTAGAAAAAAAAAAAATTAAAGGCTTCCCAAGACAGGCAGAAAAGCTATGTTGATAAGGGAAGAACTCATAGGGAATTTAAAGTTGGATACCATGTATTTTTGAAAGTGAAAGCCAACAAAAGTTCCCTGAAGTTGGGAAATTGTCCAAAGTTGGCAGCTTGCTATTGTGGGCCATTTGAAATCCTAGAGAGGATTGGTCCAGTAGCTTATATAATTGCATTCCCTGCATTTATGTTTGTTCATAATGTATTCCATATATCATTTCTCAATAAATATATACCTTATGCTAATCATGTTATTGATTGGAATGTGATTCAAGTGGAGAAAGAAGGCACTTTTCAATTGCATCCGGTACGCATTCTAGATCGAAAAATCAAATAGCTCTGGAATCGATCCATAGTGCTTGTGAAGGTCCAATGGACCTTGTATGATCCTGAGGATGCTACTTGGGAGAACAATGATGCAATGCAGGCAAAATACCCGCATATTTTTGAGGATTTTTGAAATTTTGTTGTATATGTGTACATAATGCACTGAGGATAGTGCATAAATAAGAGGAGGGGATTGTAATATCCCTAGGCCAAACCCAATTATAAACGTAAATGAAAACGTACTTGAGTTGGTGAGCTATTTGATATAGTTTTGTATGCACCTTTCATGGCATAGTGTGTGCATGTACTGCATAGTAAAATGTTGAAGTGTGCACATTCTTGGATACTGCACACAACAACTTAAGTGCGCACAATTTTGAGGCCAGGGAGCCTTTATGTATATGATGCATTTTATAGGTTGGTGAGCCAGTTATTATAAGCTAGGATGCTTATGTTTTGATTAGGACGAAGAGCCTAGATGTTAAAGGCCAGTGAGCTTATTTTTGTATATATCTCATAATTAATATAAAATACATTGTTGCGCACAGACCGACCATGATAAAAGAGTACGGGGGACTAAACTCCACTAGTTAGGGAAATGGTGGGGCTAAAATTTAAGGAAAAGGGGCTAATCTAGAGAGCTTAAGACAAAAAGGAATATTATATTAATATTTCTTAAACTATAAAGTATGAATAATTATTTTATCCTAATTTTTAAATATGGGGACAAGTGGGCCAAAGTAGCTCCCAACATGACAAGTGTCAAGTTGGGGACATGTATACATATAGTTTGGACTTAGTTCATTTCCCATCATTCCTTCCATCATTCAACCATGATTCCATGACCATTTCACTCACACAGTCAGTTATCCTTCATACCTTCCTATCATTGTACCTGAACTATATCCATAATCATACATGTTTTCAGTAGCTGGTTAGCTTGGGAG
>ML839006.1:56914-68999 GCA_009831015.1 Picea engelmannii
AAAAACAATAATTTAAAGAATAATTATATATTTCTTTTACAAAAGAATCATTAAAAAAACCTTAAAAAAAAAAAACTTTAAAAGGGAAAAAAAAATAACAAAATTTAACAAAAAATATCTAAAATAAAAAATATTAAAAAATCTTGAACTAAAACTTTAAAATTAAAATAAAAGACAAAAGGTTCAAAAATATATATTTAAAAATAATATTTAAATGAAAACAAAACAATCACTCGAGCCCCCATGGGATAAACCCTGGTCCCACGGGGCTAAGGCTTAGCCGCTGGGGGCTGGGGTGATTCCTGAAATCACCCCCCACGGCACCCACGATGTCCATGTTGGTTGAGTGTCGTGGGTGTCGTGGGGGTGATGCCTGACATCACCCCCCATGGCCTCCCATAACCGGTGCATATGTTTTTTTTAATTTGTTTGTTTTTTCATAAAATTTTACATATTTTTAAGTTTTTTAATAAAAACATTATTTTTTTTTGTAATTTTATGTTTTTTTTGTTTTTTTTTTAATTTTGTAGTTTAAGTGTGTTAATTTGTTTTTTTTTAATATATATTCTTAATTGTTCTTTGTATTTTTTAAATTTTTCTAAAGTTTTTAGGCCATAAATTTGGTTGTTTACCTTTTTTTTTCTTTTTTTTTTCCTAGATTTAGCTTAGTTTATATATTTGGTTTTTTTTTCCTCTTTAATTTTTTAAGTTTCTCTTTGATTTTTTTTATTATCTAAATTGGTTTGTTTGTTTTTTGTTTTTTTTTTCTTAGTTTTCTTAGTTTTTAATTTATAAAAAAAATTGAATTATATTTTTTTGTTAAATATTAAAAAATAATGTTATTTAACTACAATTGTTTTCTATGTATTGAAGTAAAGGTAAACAATGTGTTAAGAATGGTGTTTTCCACTATATTTTAAAAGTATGGAACAATAAATTAATTAAGAAGACACAATTATATGAAAAATCGTAACTTCAAAAAAGTAAATGGTAAAAAATATTTTTAAGGTTGAAAGAAGCATGGGATAATGACTAAAAACACCATTGAATAAAAAATAAAATAAAATAAATTGAAAAAAAATGAAAATAGATGAAAAATAAGCATTTAAAAAAAATGTGTAAAGATTGTGGATTGAAAAAATTAAAATATCGAAAAACCGCCTAAAAAGGGAGAGGGGGTGCTACCGGTAGCACCATTTTTAAAAACAGGGTAAAAAATTGGACCCCCAAAAAAACGAAAACTCTATAGAGTTCTCGTTAAGTTGGTAACTATGTTTATAACTAAAGTCTCAAGTCTAGTTCTATTTTCGAACTAGAGTATACCAGTCTGAAGTCTAGTTCTAAGTTCGAACTAAAGTATGAAGCTGAGTTATGATTAAAACATGCAAACGGGTTACTATTTAGAGCCTCTCCTCTTCACCTCTTCATCCTATATAAGAAGAGGTCGAACCCTCTCTTCAACACAATTTTATATGCAGGTTAAGGGTGAAGCAATAGAGGAGCATATCAGTGATAAAGAGGCAACATATCAAAGATGCATATAAGTGTTGTATATCAGCAATAGAGGCTACATATCAAAGGTGTATATCAACAACATATCAATGTTGTATATCAACAATATAAGAAACATATCAGAGGTGTATTTCAGCAAGGTATCTTATGTCTTTGTTAGGTTAGAGTCATCTTGAAAAGGTATTTAAGAGCAGAACATTCATGGTGGATATTTGTAAGTGATCTTACATTATTAATGCAATAAAGGAATATCATTTGTTGGGGGTTTTATCCCAAGGTTTCCCCAAGGTATATGTGTTGTTGATGTGCATGCTTACTTATCTACATAGTTATTGCTACTCGGTTATGATTTGGTATTGTTGAAGGGTATTAAGCCAGAATCAAAGTATTGAAGAAAATAAAATAATTAATCTGCATAAGAAATCGAGATCATAATTTAACATATGGTAAGTAGGTGTTTTTTCCTATAGAATTTCAAGTGAAACCTTCAGGACTTCCATGCAATTAGGGATGGATTTGGATGAAGCTCAAAACAAGAGGCTATTACAGTTAAATGAGCTTGATGAGATGAGACAAGATGTTCTTCAAAGGACTACCCTTATACAAGAATAGAGGACTAAATGGCATGATAAGTACATCAAGAAGAAGTATTTTCAGTCAGGTGATTGGGCCCTACTGTACGATAGTAGGTTCAATAATTTTAAAGGTAAATTATCTACTAAATGGTTGGGACCCTATGAAGTTGATACAGTTTATGACAATGGTTCAGTTAAGATAAATACTATTGATGAGAATCAAACCTCCTTTGTTGTAAATGGACATCGATTGAAGGTTTATCATAAGCCTCTATCCAAAGAGTATTTTATCATACATGTTCTTCATAATTCTAAAATGAAATTGGTAAGCAAGGGGATTTATCCTCCTGCTAATCCACCACAGTAAGTTTGTTGTGTGAATTTATTTGGCTCTGTACATATCTGTAAATATGTGTGTCATTAGATAGAAATTTTGGTGTTACTAATAAAAACAAAAAATTTGATTGTGTTCTCATGTAGATAAATGAATAAGGAGGACATATGCCAGATGTAGGTTTACCTTTTACCCAGCCCTGGTACATCATTGTTTTGGAAAATGATCTAAATGGATTTTTTTTTAAGTTATTCAAACTTCTAAAAATTGAAAACATCAACGAGTAGGAACTGGCCCGAGCTTGAGAAAAATTCACAAGACAGTAGATGGAGTTTTCTTTAAGTTTTTCAGACTCCTATAAATTGAAAACATCGATGAGCAGGAACTGGCCCAGGCTCGAGAAAAAACCACGGGATAGTAGATGGAGTTATATTTAAGTTTTTCAAACTCCTAAAAAATTAAAACACCGATGAGCAGGAACTGGCCTAGGCTCGAGAAAAATCCATGGGACAATAAATGGAGTTTTCTTTAAGTTTTTAAGACTCCTTAAAACTAAAAACACTGGCGAACATTAACTAATATGGGCTCGAGAAAAGTCCACAGAATAGTAGTAGTTAGGATTATTTTTATAATAAAAAGGAAGTGGAAAAATGAGCAGTGATTAGTTTGGTTCCAAAAAGAGAAGAATTATGAATCTCAACATGAGGTTGTCCAGCTAGAGAGTACCTTCTTGTTATAGAGCATGGGGCCCAATCATTGAATTATTTTGCCTTATCTTCTGACACTTCCACTGTAAATTCAGAGTTTATGTACCAAGTGTTGTTATTTGTTTTACCTACATGGTCTTTCAGTAGAATCAAATCACATGTTCTCTTCCATAGCAGCAGGAAATACCAACAATTTCTACAAAATGAAGCCTAAAAAACTCCAGTCTATAGAATACATTACCAGGTACCTTATCTAATTCTCATTGAGTACCAGAATACAATTTTGTGGTGATCTGGTATTGGATAACATCTCTGTGCTATTCTGGTACTTCAAATAATGTTCACCTCTGTGCTCATCTGATACTGAAGGAGAAGGCCTATGTTGTTACAGTACTGCAAAAATGTTCACCTCTGTGCTCATTCAGTACTGAAGGAGAATACCTATGATGTTATGGTACTGCAATAAATTCACCCCAATTTTCATACGGTACTGGGAAAAACTTTGTGTTGATCTGATACTACAACAAATTCACCCCTGTGTTCATTCGGTACTAAAAGAGAAGGTATGTGTTGGTCCGGTACTACTACAACTCTCTGCAATGTTCTGACACTACAAGAACTCTATGTGGTGGTCCAATACTAAGCAGTGGTTCGATACTAAGGTGTGATCTGGTACTGGTGATGAAGTTTTGGTAACCCTTATCCTATACTCAAATTTTTTATGCTTGGTATAAATGATTCAAGTAATAAGAGGTACAAGTTCACTATTTTTCCCCATTTATTAAAGAATTAGACTAATTATGTATTAAACATGTGGTTACTCTCATGCATCCTCCTTTCCTCAATTATTGCACGCTCCCTACCATGAAATTCTGCAAGTCCTCATATATATCTCCCCGTATAGAAATCATTCATATGAACACGAAATATTGAGAGTACGAAGTAATTATACCTCTAATAGGACCAATTTCATTCTCAAACACTCTAGTCAAAACTTCCATTCATATGGTGAAGAAACGTCATAATGCTATGATCCAACATC
Source organism: Picea engelmannii (assembly GCA_009831015.1). Lineage (NCBI taxonomy): Eukaryota > Viridiplantae > Streptophyta > Pinopsida > Pinales > Pinaceae > Picea > Picea engelmannii. Next base: position 61,085 of record ML839006.1, read on the forward strand.
GTGTTGTTTGAATGATTTAAGACACATCTTAATGCATGCCAAAACATGATTCCTTTTCGGTCACGATGACATCATACGATTACATACTTTTGAATTTTGGTCACAATGAACACATCTCTTGTAATCATTGCCCAAAACTACCGTAAACATGATCTGATGCCAACCTCCATACGATCCTATAATTTATTCATGAATTCAAATTATCTTACCTTGACATCATTACCATGGATGTGACCATTTTAATCTAAATCTTAACTTATAAAGGCTCCTTTGGATGGCTTCACCATCTAGATGAGCGTTATTTACCCATTTTATTGTCACACCATCTCCATTCACAACGTGCTTTGTTCCTTCATCCCTTCTTCATACTCTATCCCCTTCTGGTACTCCATTGTGGGTTGCCATGTTCCAATACTAAACCCTCGTTCTTTGTTTCATTGCCTCATGCACTTTAGGAATTTCTTTAAGTCAGCATGGTGGTTGATAGGAACGAACTTGTGTTCCAATTGTATAGGGAGACAGAGGAATACCAAGCTTGCAGGGAGAAATTTGAATAGGTCGGATGGGTTCCATTTTTGGAAAAATTCAAAGGCTATCATGAGGGAGTATCTCTTGATTTTTCTCAAACATATGACAGAGAGAGTGTTTAGTTTGGGTAGATCAAATTAACAATTTCAGAGGCCACCATAGTGGAAGCTAAATGCTTACCTTCCTCTGGAGAGAAATATTTTAAGGGGGTGATCGTCGACTGAAAGCTTTGTCAGAAATTTCTAAGGTCGTAGCATCAAGATCTCAATTGGACTAAAGGAATTCCTCGAAGATGCATTAAGGAAGAGTGTTGGATGATGCTCATTAGTTTGTATAGATTTCTCACTTGCGAAGGGAGGTATGTAGTGACCTTCTTATACCATTTAAAACTTTTTTCACATTTTGAAGTAGGGCCACAAATTGATTTTCCCCAATTCTTTTGGATGAGTCTAAAAAAATGGTGAGAGGAATTAAATAAACATCTAAGAAACCCGAAACTAGTATCCATCACCATGGCCTAATGAAATTATTGGTTTTACATGCATTGAGAAAACAAGGTAGTAGTTGGAAACAACTCTTTCAATAAAATTTTGCTCAAGAAGGAGATTTTAAATCTATAGAAGAACATGAAACAGAGGCATGTAGTGAGGGGTCCAATAGAAAGACAAAGAAAAACAAAGGGAAGAAGTTAGGGGGTGAAGAAGTTGTTGTTACACCTAGTTCATCCCAACCTATTGATAAATTGGACAAATATAAGTCTGTTATAGAGGAGCCTACTACATCCAAGAAAATGAGGACCTACCAATCTCAGAAAACAAGTCCAACCATGATTCCAAAAAATAAAAGGTAGCAATGAAAGGACTCTAGGAAAGGTGAACGCTCAGATAGTGCTCTTGAGGAAACCATTGATTTATCCCCAGAGCCAGTTAGAAAGTTAGAAAAGGTCCATGAATTAAACATTCTGAGAAGGAAAAAGTTTCAAAAGAAGGATGTTCCAGAAGAACAAATCCTAGAGGATCCCACTACATCTAGGAAGGAGAGGCCTACCCAATATAAGGAACCAAGTCTAGCCTCGATCCCTAAAAATCAATTGCCATGAAGTGAGAGGAAAAAAATGAAGAAACCTGGTAAAAAGGAAATTTCATATGGTGCGCCTAAAGCAACTATTGAGTTCCCTCATGAATCGATTAATGAGTTGGAGAAGACCCCTGAAGCAGCTACTGTGTTTCCTCAAGATCCAATTAGTGAGTTGGAGAAGACTCATGAGGTGAGAAGTGGAAGTAAGGGGAATATTAAAATGAGGAAGGTACAAAATAAGAAAATCCTCGAGCCTACACCTCAATCCTCCAGAGTGGAAATGAAGAATTTTCAGCAAGAACAAACTCCAGAACCTACACTTCGGTCCTCTAAGGTGAAAACCAAATCTATATGGGAGAAATAGGTCCCCATGCCTATATCTGCTACTAAATCAATGAAGAGGAAGTTGTTTGAAGATACTTCCACCCCTTTAAGCAAATCTAAGGAAGCCTCACTTCATTTACGAAGAACTACAAGAAGCATGGATAAATAGATAATAGTTCCACATGTGCCTTCTCTTCCAGAGGAGCCTATTGATATTCCGACTTCTCCAGAGAAAGAAAGTGATTATGGAGAAATGATTAGTGAGACCGATGGGTTAATAACAGAAACCTTGAGAGGTTTAAGAAAGGAAAAGGAAGCCCGAAGGGAGGTAACTGAAAAAACAACCATATCTGATCCCGTCAGTTCCCTGAGAAAACAACAATTGATGGTGAAGGTTGGGAAACTGAAAAAACATAATGAGAATTTGAAACAAGAGGTTACATAGTATAAAGATTTGGATAGGCACATTAAGGCAGATAATGCACAATTGAAAGAATATAACCTGAGGTTACAAGATGTGCAAGAAGAAGTCTCTGCTAAACTCAACAAAGTTCTACGTTTGATCCAATACACCAGGGTGATTAAGAAGGAGCTTCACAAAGACACCTTTGGTTTCAACATTCTACAAGTAGATAAATGATGTTTAGACAGGATCGAAGACGGTTTAGTTTTAAAAAAATTTGAGTATCAATTTTGACATTTTTGCATGAGGATTTGCACTGACTTAAGCATGGGGGAAATGTTGAGTCTCCATTTTGACACCTCTATTACCCTATATTATCCTCTATCTGGGTAAATTTTACCTCTGACATGTGCATATGTTGTCTATTTCCTCCACAAACCTATCTTGTGGCCTTATCCATGTGCCTAAAGAGGTAACCCATGTTAAAAACATGATTTGTTTTATTTATTGATTAATTGGGATTAAATGGTTGATTATTTAATCTCCTAATTACTTTGATTATTATTAAGCAACTTAATGACAAGGCATCACCTCATCTTGTACTTCCGCCAGTCCGGTACTGCAACAACCAACTGATATATTCTGGTACTCCTGATCTAGTACTCTGCCTCATCCAGTACCAACACTACAGTGATCTAGTACCAACACTACGTTGATCCAGTACCACCTCTGCATTGATCCGGTACCAAATCTGCACCTATTATGGTACCATCATTGCACTAATCTGGTACCCAGATATATTACTGTGCTAGTCCAGTACTAAACCCATGTCTACAGGATTAAATTTTTGAATGAGTATGTTGGTGGTGGTTCCAAGAAATTAGTTGGATGGAAGTATCCTTAGATAGTTTGGAGATCACGATAGACTTTATCACTCATGCACTTCATGTAATGAGGATGAAGTACATTCCTTGAGATATGATATGATTCACCAATTGTAATATTTTTTAAATATTTGATAATTATCCTCGGACCTTGATTATAACGGTTGACCTTCTTTAAAAGGGATGTTGTGTAGATGATAGATAGTAAGTAGAGAATGATATACACTGTTATGCTGGGAAATGAAATGTTGAATTACTGATTCACTTGATCAATTGAAGGAATACGAATGTCAGTTTGTGAAATTCATGGATGTGAGTAAAGTGTTTAGTCTGTAATTTCTTTAGAGTTACCTTGTTGATTCGGCAAGGGCCCACCGCTTCAACCAAGGTAAGCCTCCCTGTATATGTCTTTGTGTGGCATAAGTTAATTGTGTGAGTGTGAAAATATAATAGTTGTGTGCTGCAAATGATTTTAAGTATATGTATTATGAACTTCCTGAAGTACAATACAGATTTCTAAATATATTTGATTTTGGATCAGTGTGAATGAACAATTATACATTGAGCATAGTATACAATTATATTTTCATTTCTACAGATTGATATTTAGTTAACAAAAGTTGGATAGATGTTTTGGATTGTTAAATAAGCAATTGTTATTGTTTTGAATTTATGAGTGTGTTTTCCTCAGTAGGCACATGAACAATAAGACTTCATCTCTCACCTTCATGCTCCATGTAATGAATTCTTTCAATCATATTGACTATCTCATGTATTGAGGAAGGTTTGATTGGAATCGATTGGGTTATGATTGGTTTCTTTCTAAGAGTAAATAAAGTGAATTGTTAATTTTTATTTCAACTTCTACAAGAAGAAAGGTCTCAATTCATCTCTTGATTTCATGAGCCTATGATGAACAGACTTGTTATATAAGAAAGAACATTTTCAATTGAGTGTTTGTTTAAGATTTTTACTATAAGCTTTATCTTATAAGTTTGAAGTTGTGTGAAGTATTCATATATTCCAAAAACAGAGTGTTATGTTATTAATTATTTCTTGATTGATGTAGATACAACAGACATAGATAGGTTACCTGTTTTCGGCACATATGTTGTAACAACTCTTTTTATTACAAATATCGGATTGACATATAAATGAGTGCAATATACTAAGAATATATATACACCAACAGTGAGTTTGAGATGGAGGAAATTGGCTTAATGCATTATTTATTGGGGTTAGAGGTATGGTAGGTATATGGAGAGATATTCCTTGGACAGGGGAAGTATGAAATGGAGATCTTGAGGAGATTCATGATGGAGGACTATAAGTTGATGACTATGCCTATTGTTACCAATTTGAAGAAGATAGACACTTTAGATTCAGAGTTGGTGTATCCTAGGATATACAGGTAGTTGATAGGGTCCTTGATGTATTTGGTCAACACCATGCCAAATATTTCTTTTGGTGTGAACACATTTATTCAGTTCATGGTGGAGCCAATACAGGTGCATTGGATCGAAGTGAAACATGTGCTCAGGTACTTGAGAGGTACAATGAAATATGGATTTAGATATATTGGAGGAGATGGAGTGGATTTGTAGGGATATACAGACTTGGATTGGAAAAGAAGTGCAGTAGAAAAACATATCACCTCGGGGTGCTGCTTCAACGTGGGATCAACAATGATTACTTGGTTCAATAGGAAGTATAATTTTGTAGCACTCGGTTCAACAGAGGCAGAGTATATGGTAGAGAGTATGGCTAGTTGTGAAGCCATTTGGATTTGTAAATTTCTTACAGGTTTATTTGATCAGGATTTGGAGCCTACAGTGATATACTATGATAATTAGAATTGTATAAAACTCTTGGAGAATCCAGTATTCCATGACAGGTCCAAGCATATTGAGATCATATATCACTTCATTCAGGATAAGATCCATAAGGAAGCAGTGAAGCTTCAATATATTTCGATAGAAGCTTCAGAGACAAACTTGGAGTGGTGCATAATACCTTACTCACTAAGAGGAAGTGTTGATGGTTATGGTAGCATCATACATGTATTTCTGCACAGTTCTATGTGTCTAGACATCTGGACATCATCCAAAGTCTTCTACTCTTGGGTTTACTTTACTTAAAGGAATTATTTAAGTAAATTTATTTTATTAATTAATCAATATGTAATTAGTTAATTGAGTTATTTCAAGAAAGTGCTAAAATTACTTAGCATGAAATATTTGCAATCTAAATCTCAAGTGAGATTAGAAATAGATTATAACTCACAATAATAAAAGAAAGGTTGGGGTGAAGGAGAAGACACATTTGATACTTGAGATTCTTGAGAGTAGAGGATTTAGTTTTGAGAGAATTGGATCATGAAGCCTTGTGATTCAAGATCTTGGATAGGTGGAGAAGGACTTCCATCCAGAGATTGGGTCAAGGAGAAGAGAGAGAAAAGGCATTGCAGGTGGGTTTTAGTCAGAGGAAGCCATGGGGAAGTGTCACATAATAAAGAGATTTATGTACATGTACATAGGTCATAGTGGATATAGTTGTGTACATATGTGGGTCACACAAATGTGAATCATGTACACCTCTAAAATTGTGCAGTTCTGTTTCATACAATGGGTCAAACTTTGCCAGTTTTTTCTATAGTTGTATTTATCTAGTGGGATATTATCACTATTACAGGAGCCCTAATTTTATAATAATAAAATCATTCTCGGAACTGGTTTTCGCTCTAGATTTTTTCCAAGCCTATATACCCAAAAATAATGGTGTTTATATGTGCTTGATTTTCGTTTCCTTGTTTATACTTTTGCTGCATATTTCGTTGATTACTCAGTTGTGATTTTAGAACATAAAGAGATTTTATTTTGATCTAATTGTTAGGTATTGGTTTGAAGTGGTAAAATTCAACATGGTATCAGATCACGATCTGTGAAAGGAAATGAAGTACATGATTTTATATCTATAGTAGATACAAAACCAACAAACATAAATCGAAGGACATATTTCAGGAAAATAGTCGTACTGAGGAAAAACTAAGTTTTGTAGGTTCATTGAGGCATATGTGGGTCAAAAACGACACAATCACGTATATACACTAGTTTCTTTGAGCTCATTTGTGTATATGTGGGTTGCAGTATTACGAATCCTGTACATACGCAGGTTTCATAGGTGGAAATTTCGTACAAGTCCGTACATGTTAGTTTTCACCAGTAGGTATTAGGGATGGAAACAACATCGTTGAGAGTTGAATACAGATTGGATGGAACATCAAACTTCCTATCTTGGAAATCAATATTAAACTTGGCGTTGAAGGAGTATGACATTTGGAAGTTAGTGGATAAGGTAGTTACTCCACTGATAGAACCAACAGACTTAGAAGCTCACAAAAAGAAGGATATCAAAGAAGAGAGGGTCCTCTTGGATTCCATGAAGGATCATATAATACCTCATCTAAATGATAAGAAGATGACCAAATATGTGTTTGATTCCTTGGTAAAAAAAAATTAGAGAAAGAAAATGAATATGGATATGGTCTTAAGGAATAAACTCATATCAGTGCAGATGTCTAAATATGATAATCTTAACATATATCTTATGAGGATCAAAAAGGTGCGTGATCAACTTACATCCATAGGGGAGAAAATGGAAGATACATAGCTCATGAATGTGGTATTGAATGGTCTTCCCAAGTCTTGGGAACCATTTCTCAAGGGAGTTTGTGCTTGGGAAAATATCCAAGATTGGTAGAGAATTTGGGATTATTTCATTTAGGTAGAGTCACAGAAGGAGTCTAAGAGCAACAAGTAGGGAGGTAGTGAAGAAAACTTGGCTCTTATCAGTAATACAAAGAAGGGAAAAGAAAAGAGTTCTAACAAGAAGGGTAACAATGATGGAGGATCATTACAACCAAGGAAGAAGAAGGACTTGAGTAAAATCAAGTGTTTCTCATGTCATAAGAATGGAAATTATGCATCTCAGTGTCTGAAGAAGAAGAAGAAGGGTAATGGAAAGACAAAGACAACAACATCATCAAAGACACAACTTGATGAGTTTGTAGCAAAGTTTGAGAATGATTTCTCACTAGTTTCTTGCCTTTCTACCAGCACAATAACAAGGACTATTTGGTTCTTGGAAAATGGTGCATCTCGTCATATGAAAAAATCACATGATCTCATGGACATAGGTAGTTAGTACTCATTTTTCCATTTTAGTAAGTGTGTGTGCACAATTTCCAAAGATTCATGTATATTTCAACCATTTACTAAATTCTTGGCACAAATCACCCTATTATATAGTCTTTAGGGTTTACAAAAAAGTCACAATCATGTAACTTGTAACTTGTAAATTACCAATACCATACATGGATTTTTATTCCTAGGGCCTACATTTTTCATCATGCTTTGTTTTCAATCATTTTTATGTTTATGCATTTGTTTGAACTTACAAGGCAACTTTTAGCCTTTATGCACAACATAGGGTTTTTGGTTTCAAAATGCACAACTAAAGTATGCATAAATGTAAAATGATAAAATCCAAACTCCACAATTTGAAGCACTCAATTTGGAGGTAATATGAATCTTGGGTGTGCATTTTACAAAAAGATGGTTTTACCCTCCATTTTACAAAAAGTCTTGAATCTTGATTCAAGGTAGAAGTATTTATTCATTTGAAAATTCACTCTGGATGA
>ML839006.1:69111-79349 GCA_009831015.1 Picea engelmannii
TATATATATATATATATATATATATAATGCTAATAAATTCACAACAAAACCTATTTCACTAAATTTTGAGTTGAATAGAAGCATGGGCATGCATTTCCACTAGGACACTTTCTACTGTTTTGGTCACCCAATTGACAAGGTAGATTTTTCCTCTTTTACGAAACAACCACTTTTGTGTTTACAAATGAAAAAATGAATATCTAGACATGTGTAAAATTATCTAAGACACCCTCAGAAACTTGTGTTAGCTCTCTGTAAACTTCATTCGGCTGAGAAACGAATGACAAAGGCAACGTACAAACCAACTTTGAGGCTTGAAACTAGCCTTTCGGACCTGGAGAGGGATCTCTCTAGAGTGTAACATCCTCGGCCACCCATGTCGAGCCATGCTACTCCAAAAAATGTTTCTCATTCTCTGATACCATGTTGTAACATACCCAATATCTAACTGAGCTATGCCACATAAAAAAATTTGAACTGTATGCAATTAAAACATATACACACAAAACTATTGCGGAACTTTATATATAAAACGTAAGCAGACAAATGTATTTTGTAATTGCATGGATTCATACTAAAATAACAGTAATCATATACATGCAGCATATACAGGCAATACCCATAAATATAGAGACAGTTATAACCACATATAGGATAAACCCATAAAAATAAACATGTAAATAATAATGCAACATGTAAATTTATCACACAGTTTACACTTATATTGGTAAGAATATCACCAACTATGTGCATACCTTACACAAACCTCCCAACCTTAGACCACACTACTCATCACTCTTAGCAGTGGGTCACCCCCCAGCTAGGATTAAACTCCACCTAGGTAAAGGGATTCCTAACCAAGCTAATGGATCATAGACAACATGAATGACTCCATTACAGGTGCCAACTCAAACTAACAACCTATAGCCCCTCATTCCCCACATGCATGTACCACCCAAGAAGTGTGCCCCTTCTCTACTCAACAGTCCTTCGGTTGCCCCACTTCCTTTCTAGGCTTCAACAACAGGCCAGATAGGAAGTCTCAGAGACCTGTAGTTGTAGTTTAGCACCTTCAGTAAATCAATTCCCATCAATTTTCTAACCCAGAGAGAAATTACTCACAGGCTTGACTACCCGCCTCTTCAGTCTTCCATGGGCCAGAAAACCTACTTCTTCAGTCCAACTCCTAAGATAACCATCTACACAAACGAGTATGGCTATGGATACAGGTTCAAGTACAGTGACATGAAGATATGTAGGTCAACTAACTGAGTGAGTGAAAGCTCATGGAATGGTTGCCTGCATGCTTGAATGATGGAAGGAATGATGGGAAATGAACCAATCCAAACTCTATGTATGCATGTCCCCAACTTGACACTTGTCATGTTGGGATTTTTTGGCCCTGGACCAAGTTTTGAGGAAACATTGGTCGTGTTTGACTACTTTTGGGACTTCGACAGGTTGGTCGAAGATGGAGTGTCAGGCAGAGCTGAGATCACAAAATCTCACATATTTTGCGAACTTGTGGACCCAACAAAGAGTTTACTAGGGTTTATGTAATGGGTTATGAGATGTCAGCCCATGGGTTTACCCATGATTAGGACTTTTTGTAAATGTATAAATAAGTAGCTAAGCAATGTAAGAAGTACTATTGTATGTTGGTTATGTGCATAGTATGTTTGGATCAGTGCAAGAGATTGTAAGTTTCTTGGTGTGATCTGGTTGTGTAGAGTAAGGCTTTGTGATATTAAGGAGTTGGCTCTATACCTTGACTTAGTTTTGGGGAAGCTGGATCTAGTGCGTCATGCGAAGATTACCTGTCCAGTGCAAAGCTTGGCTCTGTGGCTTTATGCACAGGAGAAAATGAATGTAATAATATTGGAGACTAATAAATAAGAAGAAGAAGTTGGTGGATGTAGCCCCACACTGGGGTGAACCACGTATATCTTGTGTCTTGATGTGCTTTGTGCGATGTGATTTATGTTGTTTATATGCTTAGTGTTGTTGTTACACTATATGATGAATGAATCTGATGTTGTTGCTTAGTTCTTAATGGTATTAAAGGTATTTGAATGCTATATATGAGATAATGATGTGTGCTAATTGATTGAAAGTACTTGATCTTTATTGTTACTGCGTTGATCTGTAATAAGGGTTTAATCTGTGATGTGAACGAGATTCAAGAACTAATGCATATTGTTGTCTAAAGTGTTCTATTAAGTGTTTTAATCGCAGATCTGTGTCCCAGCTTGGTTGTAGACACCTAATTCCTCCAACCCCCTCTTCCTCTACCTCGGGTGAGACTTCATCTACTTCACAGGTGTTTCCTAAAGGGCCAGTAGTTAGGGTTTTTTTGGTGCGTTGTTGAAGCATTAAACCCTAGGTTTTCCCCTGTGCCAACAAATGGTTCTGTTGTTGGGACCTAACACTGTGATTGTTGGGACCTGAAGAAAAGACAAATATATGTGCGCAAATATATTGTTGTAGTGTGCAGTATTCCACTTGACTTACGAAGATCTGTGCTATGAAAGAAAGTTGATTTGAAGAAAAGAGGTAAGATCTTAAAGCTTTGTGCTCTAGTAAGGATAAGATAAGTGAATTTTTATTTTTTTTGAAAGAATGAATATAGGTATGTTTGATAGATTTTGTCCTAGTCTGAAAACTAGGGCACGGTCAGAAGAAATAATTGATCTAAATAAATTTGATAGAAATAGAGAAAGATATTTTATTCCTATGCATAGAAAGAATTTTTGGACTAATAAGTGGATGCAGGAACCAAGAAAGATTTTTTGCAGATTGCAGGTCCATCACTGTGATCCCAGTGCACAGTACAGGAGAGGTTGGGAATCACTTAAAAGAAAAAGAGGATTGACACTGTGCTATAATTGCAAAATATCGGGACATCTTGCTAAGGAATGCCCTGGTACAGGTCCTATTTGCCTTTCTTTTAAAGATATTGATCATGAGGTTGAGGATTGCCCAAGGATGATTGCTAAAGTTGAAAAGATGAACATGAGACAAAAAAAACTATAAAGAAGGTCAAGAGACTAAGGATATGTTAAAGAATCGTACATAAAAAGAATCAAAGACTATGTTAATATAGTTCAAAGAAGTAATGGATGATCACAGAGACATCAATTTACCAGAGATCTGGAAAGAAAACCAGCGCATAGTTACAAGAATGGAAGACTTCAACATAGACTATGTATTGGAAGAAGAAACACATGTGAACATTATGCCAGAAAGCACTTGGGAAATTTTTGGAAAGCCTACTATGGTACCTTCATTGGGAAGGATAAGCTTGTTTAAAGGAAATATGATAACCTTATGTGGAAGAGTTACTAATGTACCTATGATTGCTCATGAAACATCAACTGAAGAAGAATTTGAAGTCATTAAATTTGTTGAGAACAATGCCCCTTATCCACTTTTGTTAGGAAAGACTTGGATTGAAAAGGATCAGATCAGAAGGAAAGAAGAGGAGGAATCCACAAAAAAGAAAAATAAATAACTAAGGGATCTCATAGCTAGAACAATAGATCGACCGATAGAAGAACGAGAAGTTTAATCGCAACAGTAGAATGAAAGAGAAGTAGTTGTCAAAGATGAAAGAGAAGAAGAAGGTTTAAAGGACCTATCCATGCAAGAAGAAAGTATACCACCCAGGACCTAGTAAGTAAAGAGGTATTACCTTTGAACCCTTTGAGAGAACATCAGTAGCGTGAAGTCACTACGCTAAGAAAATATAAGAATAAGAATGGAAAGAGGAATACAGAGACTCGGATCACAGGATAGAAGGAAAGAAATCTCTGTATGAAGAAATCCAAGCTAGAAAAACTACAGAAAGTCCCAGAGAAGACTTCGCAAGAGGCAGATCCAAATAACTTGAACCTCGCTGGAATAGTAAAACCATGCAAAATGGGACTTCACCACAGCGAAGATATATCACCATTGGAGGCACCCCGATCGTTAGAATGATGCCCCAGAATGGCTAGAAAACACAGTTATGAGTGAATGGACCGTTGAGACTACGCCATAATGGACTTATTCATATTGATTGAGGCATTCCTGCCCGTTGGAGGAATCTGTTACGACACTTTCTTATTTAACCTATCGAACATTGTGTCGGGACCATTGTTTTCCACCTATAATTATATGAGATAACAGAAAATTGATTGTATATCACACTGTGATTTATAGACATCGCCATTCATTTATTTCAACGCTTGTCCATTCGCCTGCCTGATCTATTTGGTTGCAAGTGTGAATCTCGAGAAAAAATAGAACATTAGAGAAGTCTGTGGAGGAGATTCTCTTGGAACTCATGGCTGAGAGAGTTATGTCTGTAGGAATACAGGAATCATCGACTGGAGGATTGCAAGCATCCCCTTCGACCGGACGTCACTCTAGTTGGACCGCGACTGAGAAGTGAAGAAAGAACAGCGATTATCCGGCTAATGCGAAGCAGATCCTGTCGGTCTTTCCAGATTATATACCTCCTTTGGCTGACACAATTAGCCATGACTATGTACATCCCGAAGGGGATACGCATAGTTGGACCCCAGTTAGGATAGATCTCATCCTTGAAGAACAACGACTTCAACCTCAGAGACTGGAAGAACTACGTGACGCTCGCGCCACATAGGTATTTGATGAAGATGACTGGGAAGAAGCCACATGTAGTCTCCCATTCATGGATTAAGGATCTCGTGCAATCAACAATACTGAATGTGATGAAGATCCCTCACTTTGGACGACATCAGAAGGTTAATTCTTGTGTTAAAATCCTCACAGCGTGCTATCATGGAAGAAATATATGGTTGGATAGGCATGTCACTGTGGATCTAGCGCTGATCCACTTGATCATAGGACTGAACAAGTAGGGATGGGACCCTCAGCAATTCTACCCAGAGAAGACTTCAGATCGCTCCCTTTCACAACGCATAAAGGAGGACTATGGCAATGTAGAAAAGGGAAAGAAAGGCTACAAGGTAGCCTCCATCCAAGATGGCGTAGTGCACCTAGCTTGTCAGGTTATAGCTGGAAAGCTTGTCAGAAAGAACTATCCAACACAGGACACTAGATTTGTAGTATACCTCATAGGAAAGTGTGTAGAAGGAATGCAAATGAATTGGACGAGTTACCTTGTCAATGAGCTCGAGAAACAATTCCACGAAGCATAGGATCAGGGATATGAATTCCAATTCAGTTGGTTACTAGTACTGATCGCATTTGTCTCTTGGCATATGTTGGAAGGAGCAACATTTCCATAAGTTGAGCTATCGAAGCCATTGGTCGCAAGGTTATCCACCTTGTGGTATGAAAATGACATGTAGAAGTAGTGGCAGTCGAACGTTGTCTTCCATGCCTACTACCAACAACTGAAGCGTGATATTGAGGCATTTCCATGCATGACATTGCATCAGTACAACCCACTAGCGAAGTTTCACACAGATCGACACTTTATCTACATCACTGCGCGCATTGATGAAAGTAAGTTTGAGTTGCAGTCCTATTATAAGTTGACCGATGAAGATATGGAGGAGATAACCAAAGAATGGCCATCAGAGTTCCTTGTACTGGTGGAATATGCAGAACTCTCTGACCCCGACATCATCGAAAGTCCCTTGGTCACCCGGGTCGAACATGATGGATAGACTAACGCCAAGAAAAAGAAGAAAAATGAGGAAGTTTAGAACATAGAAAGTGATGACAAGGACAGTTCCTTAGAGGAAAGTAGACCTAAATCACCCATAGGAGAAGGAGAAGATGAAGTGAACCAAGAAGAAGGAGGGGAAGAAGGAGAAAAGCAAGACAAAGGTGAAGTTACACTGACAAAGGATCCCCCTATCGAGGCCGAAACATCGAAGAAGAGGAAGGTTTCTCCGCATAAACCCTCATCAAGAAAGAAGACTCGTGCCAATAAACCCCAGTCAAAGAATGTGCTCACATAGGATGATGTTGGTCTAATCATCGCAACCATGGAGGACGCTTCAAAGGATATCTTGCAAAGACATGTAGCAAATCAGGAAAAGTTGTATGAAAGAATCAAGAAGGAGATGAAAGAGATACAACAAGCCATCCATTCAAGCCGCGCAGTACCTACTGCACCTTCTTCATTGAATATTTCATAATTGGGGAATGAGCCCACCCAATTACAAAGGATAGCAGATGCAACAGAGGCTCGACTTCAGCGATTCTAGGAAGAGAAGGAAAAAACTACAAAAGCCTTGAAGCAAGAAAAGGAGGAGGCCTTGGAGCAAATACGATTTGTGCATTCTTGCATAACCGCCTACGAGAAGGAGAAAGATGAAATTTGGGCGATGTTCGAGGATGACAATGTGAAGATGTAGAAAGAAAAATACCAGTTGCTCGAGAGAAGACTGCAGTCAAAGAAGTGGTGACTAAAGAACTGTGCTCTGTTCTAGGCTTGGCACTGAAGGAACCAAAGTTAGTTGAGATGCAAGTGGGGAATCTCATTGAGGCCATTTAGCAGCTTCAAGAAAGAGTAATAGATTTAGATCTCCAAGTAGTGTCGAGAACTCTACAAGAAGTGCGCGATCAAAGGGAGGAAATCGCCAAGAGCATAGTTGGAAGGATAAATACCCTCACCTTAGAATGTAAGCAGTTAAGTGACTAAAGTGTGAAGTATGGATGCCTCGCAAAATATCTAGAGCTGAAGAAACTAGAAGCACAACTACATGAGGCACAACAGCAGGCCTCCACCATCCAGGAAAAGATGAAGTCACTCACTGTAGTTGAGAAAATGAAGAGATCACAGGAGCAGTGCGCAATCCAGCAGCAAATTACTGCCATCTAGAGTAGAGTCATGGAGGTTACATAGCGAATACAGCTGGTGCAACACAAATCATGCATGATTTTTGAAGAGATTGAAGGAAAAGTCTTGCCGCTAGATGAAGTGGTTACGACAGTGGAACAACGCTTGGAAGGGCTTGTTACAGTGTAGGTGATTCAGGAGTTCACCGAGCAGGAGGCTCTAGCGAAGAATCAAGTCGAGTCAGCTTGAGCTAAGCTCGAGGCCTTTGAAGCAGCGTTGCCCAGATCTGAGTGACTCGGGATGAGTCATATGTGAGTGTTGGGGGCATGTTGGCCCTCGTCTAAGTATTGAGGAAATATTGGTCATGTTTGACCACTTTTGGGACTTTGACAGGTTTGTTGAAGATGGAGTGCCAGGCAGAGCTGAGATCACGGAATCTCACATATTTTTCATACTTGTGGACTCAACAAATGGTTTAGTAGGGTTTATGTAATGCATTATGGAATGTCAACCCATGGGTTTACCCATGATTAGGCCCTTTTGTAAATGTATAAATAAGTATCTAAGCGATGTAAGAAGTATTATTGTATGTTGGCTATGTGCACACTATGTTTGGCTTAGTGCAAGAGATTGTAATTTGCTCGATGTGATCTGGTTGTGTAGAGTAAGGCTTTGTGCTATTAAGGAGGTGGCTCTTGTTGTCCCTTGACCAAGTTTTAAGGATCCTTGTTCATGTTTCAACTATTTTTGAACTTCGACAGGCTGTCGAAGGCAGAGTGCAAGTCATCCTTTTTAGGGAACTTTTGGGTTTTGGGATTATGTAACAGGTATGGGGATGTCATCCCATGGATTTACCCATGTTTTGGTCTGTCACACACCCACTACATAATACTAAAACTTTTTTCCCCTTCTCTTCTTTTCCCCGAGACCCTGCGGGGCTTTGCACAGGCTGCAGATGCCACCTCTGCCTCAACAAAGTCTCTGCGCAACCTCCCGGTCTTAAGTATAATTCAATTTCTTTTATGAACCAGGTCCTTTTGGAAGCTCTCCTGTGCGAACAACACCATGCGTGAGCTCCACAACTCCCAAGCGACCATGGCGCTATGACCAAGGCCTATTCCCAAGGGCGCTTGTCGCAACTCGCCATCTCGCAAGTTCGCAAGTTGAGGCTCTCGACTCCTTCATTCCAATATCGTGATATCCGAGACATGAAAGTCAGTGATGGTTTGACTTCCTTTTCTCACTCCTTGCAACTCGCAACCTCGCGAGTTGAGGTGTCGATCCTTCGTGATCCTACCTCGCGAACCTCCGAGACACGAGAATTCAATGGAATGTTGACTCCTTCCCAAGCAACACGTATCCACCCATCGGCCACGCGAGCCCCACTTGATGGATGTACCATGTTTTCTCACGAGCCTTGGCTCTTGACACTTTGAGAATTCTACGGTCGAAAGTGGCCCCTTCCAACCTCCGAACCCACGAACTCCCGATATACAATATGACCACGGAGTTCTGATCCAACGGTCCTCCCGTTCCTGGATTCAATGGTTCAGATTCTCCTCCTCGCATTTCACACTTCGCAACTTAGTGGGTTGAAGCACCCAACCCTAACTGCCTTGCAACTTTGCAAGATCCAACGGTTATTGGTTGTTCACCTCTTCTATCTCGAAGTGTCTCTACCATCCATTTCTTCCCTCTTCTGCGCACGTCTGGACGTACATTTTCGACGACCCAAATCTATCTCTCTCTAGCTAATCTAACAGAATTTCTAGCTCTTCCTTGAGCATTCCCTTCTCTTTCTTCTCCTCGGAAGATTTCTTAAGTATCAAAGGTTTTGGCCCTTGCTTCTCCTCTACGAACTTCGCAGTTATGGCTTTGTGCACAAAACGACACTATCCCTCCCGGGCTTCTCTACTCTAAAGCCGTGAAAGATTTCCTCAACCTCTGTGAATTCCTATAGGGTCTGTGCATATGACCAGGTGCTATCTGTCCTGAGCTTCATCAACTATGAGGGACTTGGGAGCTTTGTGCTCCTTCCCCTAGGTTTGACTTTTAAAAGAGTCTTCAGCACATCTATTGCTCTCCTTCACCAAGTCTAGGACATGAGTGGGTCTCGGTCTCTACTTTCTTTACAGGGAGTCTGTGCATAACTGCACTACCTCTCCTGAGCTATGCCTTTAATGCTACTCGTGAAAAAAAATGGAAAGGGGTTGAGGTATTTAACACCCCCTCTTCTCCTTCCAATCTAACGACCGTGAATGATCGCAGATCTTCCAACAGGATCTCGCCCATCAAACGATACTTATCCCTACACAACCACCTTGGGATTTTAAGAGGATCGTTCTTCCTCATGCAGGGTTACTAAGGCCTTGCGCCTTCACATCCTTCTTCCAGGTTCTTAATGGGATTTTCAAGGAGGGTATCTCTATGGGGAGGTTTACCCAGGATACTATTTGAGGCAAATAAGGGTATCTCTCTCTCGAGAACCAGACCTGAAGTCTTAATTCGATCAGTATGCATATAAATAGTGATTTATGAAAACATAAGCCATACGTATTCTTTCCATTATAAACATGCAACTACCAGTACTAATCAAAACACCATACAGACATTCTTGCACTGAAACCATTCACAATTTCACAGCCTGGGAGCATAAATATCAGAATACACATATATTTCAAGATGTCAGAGACAAAACACTTATCAGAAAAACACCATAGGTGATGCAACTGCTGAGAGGAGTGCTCGTTTCCACTCAACCGTAGGCTCAGTGACTCCCAATAGATTTACCACTAGCCACCCCCGAGCTGAGACCACGATGTTGCGAGACTGCGTCTCTATCTACTAGTGACCGAGAATGAAGGTAACTCCCCTTATTCTCCGCTATCACTCACTCTGCATTTTTTCCAGAGTTCTTCCTCCCTCGCGTATGCTCGTGATCGCACACTCCTCCTGCCTTTTTCCTTTCTAGCGAGGTTGTGTGTGGCACGATCTCCCTCATGGTGGTCAGGTGTCAGGACTCCTTGGATGGGCAGTTTTACCCCCATCCCTCATTATGCATGAGGATCCATCCACCTACC
Source organism: Picea engelmannii (assembly GCA_009831015.1). Taxonomy (NCBI): domain Eukaryota; kingdom Viridiplantae; phylum Streptophyta; class Pinopsida; order Pinales; family Pinaceae; genus Picea; species Picea engelmannii. Next base: position 78,970 of record ML839006.1, read on the forward strand.
AACCTACGAGGAATTAATTTCAGGCCAATGAGCTGCTCTTGGTTCTCCAAGCCAGTGAAGACCAAATACGGTATTGGTTTTCGGTGGAAGTTAACACCACCATTCCAGGTGCCTTCCACCACCTTTATCTAGCCATCGTGGTCTATGTTTTTCAGCATATTCCCCTCTCACCAGTTCTGTAATATATATTCATAATATTATTCACACTCATCAACATTTTTCACAAGGTCTATTCACGTTACACATTCACATTTTTGAGTTTGCCACAATACTTGGCCAGTATAGTTATTTTTATAGATTTGGGGAAACAAGGTGTTACAATTCCCTCCCCCTTAAAGGAACATTGTCCTCGATGTTCTATCTATCAACATGACCTACAT
>ML839006.1:79796-95885 GCA_009831015.1 Picea engelmannii
CTCTATCTAGAACCTCAAAGGGTCCACAATACCGTGGTGCCAACTTGGCACAAGCTCCCATTTTCAGGGAACTCTTCCTAGGCCTAACTCTGAGATATACATGGTCTCCTGTTTTGAACTCTCTTGGAGTTCTCTTTTGGTTGGCATAACTTTTCTGTCGGTTTTGAGTGACCTTCAGATTTTGTTTCATCTGAGTCACTTGTTGTTCCATTTCTTTTAACATGTTGGATCCAAAATATATCTTGTTTATAGGATTACTCCAACTGACTGAAGTATTACATGGCCTACCATAGAGGACCTCGAAGGGACTCATCTTTAGGTATGCTTGGTAGCCATTGTTGTAGGCGAATTCTACCAGTGGCATGTAGTCTTCCCATTTCTTGGGTCAATGCATTACATGTATCCTTAATATGTCTTCTAATATTTGATTCACTCTTTATGTATGTTCATCGGTTTGAGGGTGATAGGCGGTGCTAAACAAAAACTTAGTCTCTAAACCATCTATCAGTGATTTCCAAAAGTTGGAAGTAAATTTCGTGTCTCTGTCAGACACGATCTCTTTTAACATACCATGCAGTCTGAATATCTCTTTCATGAATACCTGGGCGATATCGATTGCCTTGCGGGTTGACTTGACGGGGATAAAGTGAGAAGACTTGCTCAATTTATCCACCACCACCATAATGTCATCATTTTGTTTGGTTGAGGTTGGTAATCCAGTGATGAAATCCATGGAGATGGTTTCCCATTTCCATTCTGGGATTGGTAAAGGTTGCAATAATCTTGTTGGGTGTCGATGTTCTGCTTTAACCTGTTGGCACTCTATGCATTTGGTTAGGTACTCGACCATGTATTTCTTCAATCCAGGCCAATAAAATTGTTTCCTGGTGGCAGTGACCATTTTCTGGTATACTGGATGACCCAAGTAGGTTCTTTTATGTAGTCTATCCATAATGAACCTCTTCAAGTCATCACACACTGGAATATAAAATATGTTTCTGTAAGTGAGCAGACCTCCTCCAGTCATCTGATAGCTTTCATATTTTACTCCAGCGATTTCTTGTTGTAGGTACATGGTCATGGTCTGAATGAAGGGGTATGTTTCTTGTGCATTTCTGATTCGTTCCTTGACATCTATCTCGCAGGTGCTCATTGCTACCAGATGAATTGTTTTCATGCTTCTGCTAACGGTATCCGCAAACCTATTTTCTTTTCCTTTAATGTGTTTGATTTCAAAATCAAATTCGCTAAGGAGGGTCATCCATCTAGCCTGTCTTGCATTGAGCTTTGGTTGATCAAACAGGTATCGCAATCCATAGTGATCTGTCATAAGTACAAATTTTCTTCCCAGGAGGTAATGCCTCCACATTTTCAAGGCATGCACTATGGAAGCGGGTTCTAGATCATGGGTCACATAGTTAACTTCATGCTTGTTCAATTTTCGGGATTCATAGTAGATCACACTTCCTTTCTGCATAAGGACTCCTCCGAGCCCTTCCTTATAGGCATCTGTGCACATGAGGAAGTCAGCTTTTGGGTCGGCAATTTTCAGCGTGGGTGCATGGGTCAATAGATGTTTCAGGGTTTGAAATATTTCTTCACATTTCTGTGTCCATGGGAATTTTGTCCCCTTCTTCTGGAGGGCAGTGATTGGACATCCAATCTTGGAGAATCCTTCTTTAAATATTCTGTAATATCTTGCTAATCCCATAAAGGATATTATATCTAAAACATCCCTTGGGGTAGGCCATTCCATGATAGACCTGATTTTGTCAGGGTCCACTGCTACCCCTTCTTCAGACAAAACATGACCCAAGTAATGTATTTGTTTCTAGAAGAATTCACATTTGTTGAATTTATCATAGAGTTGATGCTCTCTGAGTACTTGTAGCACAAGCCTAAGATGTTCTTCATGCTCTTCTCTATTCTTAGAGTAAATTAATATATCATCAATAAAAACTAGCACAAATTTATCTAGAAATTTACTGAGTACATTGTTCATCAAGCACATAAAAGTAGCAGGGGCATTGGTCAACCCAAATGGCACTACCACGAACTCATAGTGACCATACCTCGTCCGGAAGGCAGTTTTATGGATGTCCTCACCCTTGATTCGGAATTGATGGTATCTCGATCTCAAGTCGATCTTTGAGAAAATATACGCGCCTCCCAATTGATTGAACGGGTCATCGATCCTAGGCAAGGGGTACTTGTTATTTATGGTTACCTTATTGAGTTGTCTATAATCTATACATAGTCTAAGGGTGTCATCCTTATTTTTCACAAACAGGACTGGCACTCCCCATGGAGACACACTGAGTCGAATATAACCCTTATCCATCATTTATTTTAATTGCAATTTGAGTTCAACTAACTCGGGTGTGCTCATCCAGTAGGGTGTCCTAGACACCGGCACCGCTCCCAGTGCAAGTTCTATCGAGAATTCTATGTCTCTTCTCGGAGGTAGACCTGGTGCCTCTTCCAAAAACACATCTCTATATTCCTTTAGGGTAGGATGATCTTCAAGGCTAGGTTTGTCACCTTCTATGGTTTCCGACACCTGTATTTCATATAGGGGACATCCCTTTCGACAATACTTTCTCATTTGCAAAGCTGATATTTGTCTCACTGAGACAGGTTTTCGGATCCCTTGAAGGGTCATTGTTTTTCCTTCTTTACTCACACATTCTAAGGTTTTATGGTAACAGTCCAATCTGGATTTATGGGTGGCTAGCCAGTCCATACCAATCAACAGATCATACGATCCGAGGGGTAATACATTAAGGGTTGCTTGGGTGGGAAATTCACCCAACATCAATTGGCAGGTTGGTATGACCTCTGCTACCCTTCTTTTGGTGCTAGTGGCTAACTGTACCAACCATGGCTTGGTTTGTTTTTGTGGCTGTAGTTTACACTTATCAACAACTTTAGGGGCTATATAACTCAAATTTGAACCAGGGTCAATCAAAATAGACACTAGATGGTTGGATAGCATAACTTCTATCTCCACCACTGAAGATTGATGGTCAACTTGGCTATTATCCAAGGCTGCATAAATCTGCGACACACTCTTGGCCACATCATTGACTGTAGTAGCTTCCTGGATGTTATAAATCCTCTGACTATTCTGTTGTCGGTGTGGACAGTATCTTAGGAGATGTTCATCTCCACAACCCCAGCATTTCAAAGGTTCTCTCTTTGGGTTATCAGTCTTTACTAGTACAGGTACAGAAATTTTACTTCTGCCCAATGAGGGAAAGTTCTGTTGGATTACACTCTGGGCTGGAAAGTTCATTCTGGGGTTCTTCTTATAGTTCTTAAATACTGGGGATTTAATCCCCTTTTTCCGGAACCTTGAACTATTCTTTGGTTTCCATCCTTCACGAGGTTTTGCTCGATGTCCATATTGTTCCTGACAATATGTTGCCTTTCGAATAGTGCCTTCTAAGGTCTTTGGCTCATAAAATTAAATTATGTTTCGGTAGTCCTTGGGTAGCCCACTGATGAAGCGCTGCACCTTTGCCTTTTCTGCTTTTATGTAAGGCACATATCTCAACAAGTCAAGGAATTTTTTGACATATTCCTCTATAGTGAGTTGCCCCAGTTTGAGTTCATAAAACTCTTTTGTCTTCTCGTCGAAATATTTTTCCGACAATTACTTCTTCTGGAAGTATCTCTCACACTTTTTCCAGGACAGATCCTCTTCATGAACCTCTTTCACATTATTAATATCTTCCCACCAAATGGAAGCCTTTCCATTCAGTTTGAAGGTGGCTACTTGGGCCTTCAAATTTTCTGAAAAATCATGGACTCTAAAATATTTATTTAGTCCAAGCAGCCAGGCCTCTGCTTCCTCTCCCTTCTTTATCTCACCATCAAAGGAGGGTGGTTTGGCCTTTCTAAATTCCTCAAATTTATGACCCATGGAAGTCTTTTTCTTCTTCTATTTTCTTCGAGAATAGGAACTAGTTCTGCTGCTGGAAGAGTCTTTTGAATCACCAGCTTCCTTCTTGGAGGAATCACTCGGCATTGGTCCCTTACCTCTAGGGTGGACCTTTTTCGAGGTGCTCCTCTCAGTGTGGCCACTGACATGACCATGTTTCTGAGTTTCAGTTTCATGCTTCATTTGTCCTTGCAAATCGGATAAACTCTGCAGTAAAACTGCGTTAATTTCTGTCTTCTTTTCTTGTTCTTTAATCATCCTTTCATTGTCGGCCTTGCAGCTTTACAACTCGACCATGAGACTCCTCACAGTCTCATCTAGATCTGGAGGGGTCCCTATTGCCCTTCTTTCATCAGACTCTTCATCTCTATTGTGGGATCCCTCTCCCACCTCTTGATGAGTCACCATTCTCTGCATCTGTAAATTTCCACGGTTGATCGCCCACTTGGGTGAAAAAGACAAACACTAGTTGTTAGTCAATAGTTAGATACATTTTTATAACCCATGCAAAATTCATAATTCTTTCACATGCATACACGGTCGGTTTCTTATTTTCAAACTTTGATCCTTTGAATATAAAAGGGTTTAAGATAGAGGGTTGCTCCCCTTAGGAGTGTTCCGAACGGAGCTTCTGCGCAACTCGTTCATGAGCCCAAGCAAGCCGAGTGTTGTAGCCATGCTCTGATACCAATTTTTCACACACCCACTAAGGCATATTAAAACTTTTCACCCCTTCTCTTATTTTCCCCGAGGAACAGAATCCCCAAGACCCTATGGGGCTTTAGACAGGCTACAGATGCCACCTCTGCCTCAACATAGTCTCTGCACAACCTCTGAGTCTTAAGTATAATTTAGTTTCTTTTATGAACAAGGTCCTTTTAGAAGCTCCCCTGTGCGAACAGCACCAAGCGCGAGCTCCACGACTCCCAAGCGACCATGGCTCTATGAACAAGGCCTATTCCCAAGGGTGCTTGTCACAACTCGCCATCTCATGAGTTCACGAGTTGAGGCTCTCAACTCCTTCATTCCAATCTCACGATATCTGAGACGCAAAAGTCAGCGATGGTTTGACTTCCTTTTTTCACTCCTCGCAACTCGCAATCTCGCGAGTTGGGGCGTCGAGCCTTCGTGCTCCTACCTTGCGAACCTCTAAGACACGAGAAGTCAACGGAATGTTGACTCCTTCCCAAGAAACAAGTGTCCAAATGTCAGCCATGCAGGCCCCACCTGATGGATGTACCATGTGCTATCTATCCTGAGCTTCGTCAAGTATGAGGGACTTGGGAGCTTTGTGCTCCTTCCCCTAGGTTTGACTCTTAAAAGAGTCTTCATCACATCTATTTCTCTCCTTCGTCAAGTCTAGGACTTGAGTGGGTCTCGGTCTCTACTTGCTTTACAGGGAGTTTGTGCATAACTGCACTACCTCTCCTGAGTTATGCCTTTAATGCTACTTGTGAAAACAAAGGGAAAGGGGTTGAGGCATTTAACGCCCCCTCTTCTCCTTCTAATCTAATGACTATGAATGACCGTAGATCTTCTGACAGGATCTCGCCCATCAAACGATACTTATCCCTACATAGCCATCTTGGGATTTCAAGAGGATCGTTCCTCCTTGTGCAGGGTTACTAAGGCCTTGTGCCTTCACATCCTTCTTCCAGGTTCTTAATGGGATTTTTAAGGAGGGTATCTCTATGGGGAGATTTACCCAGGGTACTATTTGAGGCAGATAAGGGTATCTCTCTCTCGAGAACCAGCCGTGAAGTCTTAATTAGATCAGTATGCATATAAATAGCGATTTATGAAAACATAAGACATACGTAGTCTTTCCATTATAAACATGCATCTACCAGTACTAATCAAAACACCATACAAACATTCTTGCACTGAAACCATTCACAATTTCACAGCCTATGAGCATAAATATCAGAATACACATATATTTCAAGATGTCAGAGACAAAACACTTATCAGAAAAACACCAGAGGTGATGCAACTGCTGAGAGGGGTGCTCGTTTCCACCCAATCGTAGGCTCAGCGACTCCCAACGGATTTACCACTAGCCACCCCCGAGCTAAGACCACAATGATGCAAGACTGTGTCTCTGTCTTCTAGTGATCGAGAACGAAGGTTACTCCCCTTCTTCTCCTCTATCACTCACTCTGCATATTTTTCCAGAGTTCTTCCTCCCTCGCGTCTGCCCGTGATCGCACACTCCTCCTGCCTTTTTCCTTTTCGGCGAGGTTGCGTGTGGCACGATCTCCCTTGTGGTGGTCAGGTGTCAGGACTCCATGAATGGGTGGTTTTACCCCCATCCCTCATTACGCATGAGGAGCCATCCACCTACCAACCTGCAAGCAATTAATTTTGGGCTAGTGAACCGCTCTTGGTTCTCCGAGCTAGTGAAGACCAAATACGGTATTGGTTTTTAGTGGAAGTTAACGCCACCATTCTAGGTGCGTTCCACCACCTTTATCCAGCCATCATGGTCTCTTTTTTTCAGCATATTCCCCTCTTAGTAGTTCTGCAATATATATTCATAATATTATTCACATTCATCGACCTTTTTCACAAGGTCTATTCACATTAGACATTCACATTTTTTAGTTTGCCACAATACTTGGCCAGTATAGTTATTTGTATAGACTGGGGGAAACAGGGTGTTACATGGTCCTTTTGTAATGTATAACTAGATTTCTACATGATGTAAGAAAGAGACTGGGGCCTAGAAGAGCCAAGTTGTAAGTTGCTCTAAGTGCAAGTGATAGTTGTAAATGCTTTGTGCATACTGTGTGAGGTTTGCAAGGCTAAGTGCAAGTGACTGTAAGAGACTATGTAAAGGATTTGTGATGTACCCTAGCATGGGGAAGGAGGATCTAGTGAGGTGCATGCATATCTCCTATCTTCTGCGGAGTAGTATTTCAATGCTATGTGTCTATAAGAAGCTTGACCAAAGATAATAAAGAAGAGAAGAGTTGGTGGGTGTAGCCCTAGGGTGGGGGTGAACCACATATATATTGTGTTCTAGTTGCTTTGTGCATTATGGTTGTTATGTTTTTTATATGATTCATGTTTAGTGTAATGATGAATGCTTAGATGAATATGATAACTTAGTGCCTAATGATGTGAATAACATGCTAGATCTTATCTGTGTTGATATGATTAGTGCTTGAATATATTAGATCTCAATGAATATTGTCATGCTCTGTTATTAGGGTTTATCTGCGTTGTAAACAAAGGTTGAATACTAATGAACTATAACTGCTAAGTGCTCTGTTAAGGTGTTATAATCAAAGATCTGTGTCCCAGCTAAGGTTGCAGACACTGGATTCCTACAACCACCCCTTCCTCTACCTCGGGTGAGACTTTATCTGCTTCGCAGGTGTTGCTGAAAGGGTCGATAGTTAGGGTTTTGTTGGTGCGTTGTTGAAGTGTTGAACCCTAGGTCTACCCCTGTGCCAACAAACGGTTTTTTTGTCGAGACCTAAACTGTGATTGTTGGAAACTGAGGAAAAGAAAGAAATCTCTATGCATAGATCTGTTTCTTTAGTGTGTAGTATTCTACTTGACTACGAGTCTCTATGCTAAGAAAGGAGGTAGATCTGAAGAAAAGAGGTAAGATTGGTGATTTTTTTTTATTAAAGAGGTAATATCTGAAAGCTCTGTGCTTTGTTAAAGGTAAGATAAGTGGAAATTTTTGTTTCGAAAGTATGGATCTAGGTATGTTTGATAAATTTCATCGTAGTCTGAAAACTAGGGCACACTTAGAAGAAAGAATATTTGATAGAAATAGATCTGATAGAAATAATGAAAGATATGTTATTCCTATGCATAGAAAGAATGTTTGGACTAACAAATGGATGCAGGATCCTAGGAAGAATTTTTTTCAGGTTAGCTACCACGATCCTAGTGCGCAGTACAAGAAAGGATGGGGATCATTTAAGAGAAAGAGAGGATTATACCTTTGTTACAGTTGTAGAAGGTCGGGCCATCTTGCTAAGGATTTCCTTAATAGAAGACCTAGTTGTCTTTGTTGTAAAGATATGGACCATGACGTTCTGGATTTCCCTAGAATGATTGCTAAGGTTGAAAGAATGAATATGAGACAAGAAAACCCTGAGAAAGGCCAAGAAATTAAGACTATGGTAGAACCCCAGAAAGAATCAGAGACTGTATTACTACAAATGAAAGAAACCTTGAATGACCACAAAGATATCAATCAAAGAGAAAGAGTGCATTGAAACAATAATAGGATACTTCGACATAGACTGTGTTCTGGATGAGGAAACATGGGTGAATATTATGACATAAAGAACGTGGGAAATTTTAGGAAAGCCTGCTATGATTCCTTCATTAGGAGGAATAGAATTATTTAGAGGAAAGATAATAACCCTATGTGGAAGACTTACACAAATATCTATGAGTTCTCATTGAGCTTCAACAGAGGAAGAATTTGAGTTTATTAAATTTGTTGAGAACAACACCCCATTTGTTTTATTGCTAGGAAAACCTTGGATTGAGAAAGATCAGATCTGGAGAAAAGAAGAAGAATCCCTAGTACAAAAAAATAAATAATTAAAAGATTTCATGACTAGGAGAATCACACACTTGATAGTAGAACAAGAGAACTGGTCCAAGATGCTAAAGTCTAGGGACCTGGATGACGAAGTTGAAAGAACATAGAAAGACTTGAAGAACCCATCCACACAAGAAAGAAGAGCACCTACCCTAGATAGAGAAGAAGTATTGACCTTGAACCCTACGAAAGACCATAAACAACACAAAGTTACAATGCCAAGAGGAGATAAGAATCAGAATGGGAAGAGGCACTCAGTAATGCAGATCATAGGGAATAAGTCTAGAAAGCTCAGAAAGAAGAAGACAAAGTTGGAGAAATTACTTGAAGGTCCAGAGAAGACTTTGCAGAAGGAAGGTCCCCAGAATTCGAACTTCGACAGAATATCAGAGCAACTCATATTGGAACTTCACCACAGTTGAGCGATATAACCGTTGGAGTCATTATGACCATTAGGCCGACACTCCTGAATAGTTAGAACAACAATTATGACCAGAAAACTCACCATCAAACCATTGGGACTACACCATAACAGACAGAACTGCATTGATGAAGGCTTCTTGTCCGTTGGAGAGATATGTTACCTTGTTGTCTATTTAGTCTGTCGACTTTTTCACCAAGAACACTTTCGTGAATTGTATCTGAGCCAACAAAAGAACTCATTACTACTGCGTTGTGTTTACTGAGATTTTGACACATGTTCTATTACATTTAGGATTCATTCATCGACTTGATTTATCTGATCGTGAGCATGCATGTCGAACAAAATCAGCGCCACAAAGAAGTCAGTTGAAGAAGTTCTAATCGATCTGATGGATGAAAAAGTAATGTCTACAGGAATTCAAGCTTCATCGACGTGAGGAGTCCAAGCCTCCCCGTCGACTGCTCGTAGATCTAGACCATCCTGAGCTACAACTAAGAAAAGAACCAAGCATCGAGATGACTTGGCAAACAAAAAGTTAATCTTGACTATCATGCCCAGCTACATCCCGCCTCTAGCTGGTATGGTGAGTCATGACAGTGTCCCAGGGGACTTCGATTATACTATGGTTATTGCGTACCTCCTGAAGGGGATACACGTAATTCGACCGCAGCTGGATAAGATCATGGCAATAAAATTCCACGACTTCAACCTAGGGGATCGCAAGAAATACAACATGCTCGCTCCTCACAGGTATTTGACTAGGACGAAGGTGACGAAGTCGAGGATAATTCCCCCAACCATGGACTATGGACCTCGTGCAGTACATTGTCCTGAACGTAATGAAGATACTGCATTTTGGAAGGCACCAGGAGGTTAACGCATGTGTTAAGCTCCTACTGTCGTGCTTCCATGGTGGCTATATGTGGCTAGATAGTTGAATCACCATTGATCCGGCGTTGATCCATAGGATCATCGGATTGAGCATCTAGGGACCTGACCCACGAGACTTCTACCCAGGGAAGGTTGCAGACCACGCCCTGGCATAGAGGATTAAAGATATCTATGGCGATGTAGAAAAGGGGACGTGGGGATACAAGGTAGCTTCCATACAGAATGGCATAGTGTGCCTATCCTACCAGTAGATCATAGGAAATCTAGTGAGAAAGAACATACCCACGCAGGTCACAGGTTTCTTTGTTGACCTCACTGGAAAATGTGTGGAAGGACTACAAATGAACTGGGAAACGTACTTAGTCAACGAGTTAGAATTGTATTTCCATGAAGCTCAGGATCAGGGCTATAAGTTTCATTTTAGCTATTTGTTGATCCTCATCGCATTTACTACTTGGGAGATGCCAGAAGGTGCAACCTTCCTTGATATTGAGCCATTTGAGACGCTCATTGGGAAGTTCACCATGCTCTGTATTTGAGAGATATGGGGAAAAAATGGCAGTAGAACGTGGTATTCCATACCTACTCTCTCCGGTTAAAGAGGTCTATTGGGGTTTTCCCCCATATGATGTCGAACACCCTGCATCGATTCAAGCCCCTTATGAAGTTTTGTGTAGATTGACACTTTATTTGTATCACTACGCACACAGACGAGAGTAAAGAAGAGCTTCAATCATACTATAAGCTCACAGAGGAAGACCTAGAAGAAATAACTAAGTACTGGCTTGTAGATCTCCTTATACCTGTTGACCCCGCAGAGTTGTCTGACCCTGAACTAATCGGTAGCCTGGAGGCCACTCGCGAAGAGAATGACACACTTGGAACTAGCAGAAGGAAAAATACCAAAGAGGTCTAGCAGCTGAGGAGTGCATCAGAAGAAATCGCTTGAGAATCACCTGGATGAGGAGGTGATGACAAAGTAGATAAAGAAGAGACCAATGGAAAAGAAGATCAATAGAAGCAAGGTGAAGTAACACCGCCTAGGGATCCTGTTGATGAGGTTGATCCCTCCAAGAAAATGAAGGTTTCCCCCAAGAAACCTACTTCCCAGAAGAATTCCAAAGCTACTAAGACTAAGTTGCAAATTGTACTCACACTCAATGACTTTGACTTAATCATCGCAGTCGTATCTAATGCCTCATAGGACCTCTTGCATAAAACTAAAGCCAAATGAGCATCCATCTATGATAGAATTGAGACAAAACTCATAGGGGTACAACAGGCCCTTCACTCCAACCACGTAGTGTCCAATGTGCCCCTACCATCAGAAGAACCAGAGTTGGGAGATGAGCCTACCCAACTCCGCAGAATAGCTGATGCGATCAAAGCTCACCTTCATCGCACACAAGAAGAAAAAGAATAGGACACAATGGCCCTGAAGCAAGAATAGGAGGAAGTAGTAGAGCAACGTTAAGTTATGCAACAGGAGAAGCATGACCTCCAAAAAATGTTAAAAGAGGAGAAATCACAAATCCAACAAGAGAAAGAACAGCTACTCGTGGAGCAGATTGGAGTAAAAGAAGTAGTCAGCAGAAAACTTCACTCTGTGACAGGGTTAGAGAAAAAATTGGAAGAACTAGTGGAGCATCAAGTAGTGTAGCTTGTTGAAGCCATCTAGTAGCTTCAACAGAGAATAGAAGACCTAGAGCTACAAACAATGCCAAGCACTCTGCAGGATTTTCAATACCAAAGAGAAGCCACTACCCAGAGCGCAGTTGAGAGAATCAAAGCATTAGCTTTGGAATGTAAACAACTAAGTGATCACAGTGCGCAAACTTATGAGCGACTTACTGAGGACCCTAAACTGAAGACACTAGAGTCACAACTCCAGGAAGAAAAGAAGCAAGAAACAATAGTACAAGCGCAGTTGAAGATCCTGTTAGCAGTTGAAAAAATGAAACAATCCCAGGAACAACGCACTTCTCAACAACAGGTCCACAACATACAGAGAAAACTCATGAAAGTGACTTAGAGGCTCCAACTAGTCCAGGATGAAGCTTGCCAACTGTTTGAGGATATTGAAGGTTGAGGATCAAAGCTAGAACAAGTAGTCACTATATTCAAATAGCGCTTAGAGGGACCTGTCAACGAAGCAGTTATTCAAGAGTTCGTCGAGCAGGAGGCCTTGGCATAGCAACGGGTCAAAGCAATTCCAGGATTTTGAGGCAGAGCTACCCAAACCAGAGTGACTCGGGATGAGTCACATATGAGTGTTGGGGGCCTATTGGCCCTTGACCCAGTTTTTAGGATCCTTGGCTAGATTTGACCTATTTTGGGACTTCGACAGGCTGTCGAAGGCAGAGTGCAAGTCAAAGCAGAGATCGTAGGATCTCAGACCCCTTTTAGGGAACTTTTGGGTTTTGGGCTTAAGTAATGGGTATGGGGATGTCGGCCCATGGGTTTACCCATGTTTTGGCGCTTTTGTAATGTATAAATAGATGTCTAGGAAATGTAAGAAAGAGACCAGGGCCTAGAAGAGCCAAGTTGTAAGTTGTGCTAAGTGCAAGTGATATTTGTAAATGCTTTGTGCATACTGTGTGAGGTTTGTAAGGCTAAGTGCAAGTGACTGTAAGAGATTGTGTAAAGGCTTTGTGTTGTACCCTAGAATGGGGAAGGAGGATCTGGCGAGGTGCGCGCAGATCTCATGTCTTCTGTGAAGTAGGATTTTGATGCTATGTGCATGTAAGAAGCTTGACCGAAGATAATAAAGAAGAGAAGAGTTGGTGGACGTAGCCCCAGGCTAGGGTGAACCACGTATATCTTGTGTTGTGGTCGCTTTGTGAATTATGGTTTTTGTATTGTTTATATGATTCGTGCTTTGTGTAATGGTGAATGCTTAGATGAATATGATAACTTAGTACCCAATAATGTGAATAAGATGCTAGATATGATTTGTGTTGATATGCTTAGTGCTTGAATATATTAGATCTAGATGAATACTACGATGCTCTGTTATTAGGGTTTATTTGCGTTGTAAACGAAGGATGAATACTAATGAACTATAACTACTAAGTTCTATGTTAATGTGTTACAATATCATATATGTGTCTTATCTAAGGTTGTAGACACTGGATTCCTGCAACCACCCCTGCCTCTACCTCGAGTGAGACTTCATCTACTTCGCAGGTGTTGTCGAAAGGGCCGCTAGTTAGGGTTTTGTTGGTGCACTGTTGAAGCGTTGAACCCTGGGTCTTCCCCTGTGCCAACAAATGGTTCCGTTATCGGGACTAGAAACTATGATTGCTGGGAATTGAGGAAAAGAAAGAAAGAATAAGTTGGTGGGTGTAGCCCCACACTGGGGTGAACCACCTATATCCTATGTCTTGATGTTCTTTATGTGATGTGATTTATGTTGTTTATCTGCTTAGTGTTGTTGTTACACTATATGATGAATGCATCTGATGATGTTTCTTAGTGCTTAATGGTATTAAAGCTATTTGAATGCTATATTTGAGATAATGGTCTGTGCTAAGTGATTGAAAGTACTTGATCTGTATTGTTACTGCGTTGATCTGTAATAAGGTTTTAATCTGTGATGTGAATGAGATTCAAGAACTAATGCATATATTTGTCTAAAGTGTTATGTTAAGTGTTGTAATCACAGATCTGTGTCCCAGCTTGGTTGTAGATACATGAGTCCTTCAACCCCCTCTTCCTCTACCTCAGGTGAGATTTCATCTTCTTTGCAGGTGTTGTCGAAAGGGCCGGTAGTTAGGGTTTTGCTCGTGCGTTGTTGAAGCGTTGAACCTTGGGTTTGCCCCTATGCCAACATGAGCTACTTTGGCCCACTTGTCCCCATCCTTAGAACTTAGGATAAAATAATTTCCCATACTTTATGATTTAAGGAATATTAATATAATATTCCTTTTTGGCTTAATCTCCCTAGCTTATCCCGTTTCCTTAACTTTTAGCCCCCCCTTTTCCCTAACTAGTGGATTTTAGGCCCCCATACTCTTTTATCGTGGTTGGTCTACACACAATGATGTATTTTATATTAATTATGAGACATATAAAAAAAATAGGCTCACTGGACTTTAACATCTAAGCTCTCCAGCCTAATCAAAACATAAACATCCTAGCTTATAATAACTGGATCACCAGCCTATAAAACACAGGATATACAAAAAGGCTCCCTGGAATCAGAATCTCACACACTTAAGTTGTTGCGTGCGGTATCCTAAAATGTGCACACTTCATCATTTTACTGTGCGGTACATGCACGCACTATGCTATGAAAGGTGCATACAAAAAATGATATCAAATAGCTCACCATATTAACTACATTTTTCCTTTAAATTTACATATGAGTTCGACCTAGGGATATTACAATCCCCTCCCCTTATTTATGCACTATCCTCAGTGCATTATCTACACATATACAAAAAAAAATCAAAAATCCTCAAAAATATGTGGGTATTATGCTCGCATTGCATTCTCATGCTCCCAAGTAGTGTCCTCAGGACCATACCAGGTCCATTGGACCTTTACAAGCCCTATGGATCGATTCCAAAGATGTTTGGTTTTCTGGTCCAAAATGCATACCAGATGCACTTGGAAAGCGCCTTCTTGCTCCACCTGAATCACATTCCAATCAATAACATTAATAGCATCAGGTATATATTTCTTGAGCAATGATACATGGAATACATTATGAACAAACATACATGCATGCAATGCAATCATATAAGCTACTGGACCAATCCTATCTAGGATTTCAAACGACCTACAATAGCGAGCTGCTAGCTTTGAACAATTTCCCAACTTCAAGGAACTTCTGTTGGCTTTTACTTTCAAGAATACATGGTCCCAAACTTTAAATTCTCTGTGATTTCTTCCCTTATCAGCATATCTTTTCTTCCTCTCTTGGGAAACCTTTAAATTTTGTTTTATTTTCAACATTTTCTCCTCCATTTCCATTAGAGAATCTGGCCCAACCACTGCTCCATCTAATGGGTTATCCCACCTTACCGATGTGTTGCACTTTCTTCCATAAAGTGCCTCAAATGGGCTCATCTTTAGAGATGTTTGGTACCCATTGTTATAAGAAAAATCTACCAAGTGTAGGTAGTCTTCCCATTTTGATGATTTATCCATCACATACATCCTCAACATATCCTCAATCACTTGATTCACCCTCTCTGTTTTTCCATCTGATTCTGGATCATAAGTTGTGCTAAAATTCAAATTCGTTCCAAATCCATTAAATAATCCCTTCCAAAAATTTGAAGTAAATTTTGGATCTCTGTCAAACACAATTGTCTTGGGTAAACCATGTAATTGAGCAATTTCCCTCATATAAACATAAAAAATGTTGGTTTCCTTGTGAGTGAGCTTAACTGGAATAAAATGGGCATCTTTAGTAAGATTATCCACCACTGCCACGATAGAATCATGTTGCTTGTTTGTTCTGGGCAATTTGGTGATGATATCCATTGTTACAACTTCCCATTTCCACTCAAGAATGGGTAATGGTTGTAGCAAACCAACTCGGTTTCTATGATTATCCTTTACCTTTTGACATTCCAAACATTTGGTAATAAAATATGCAACTTCTTTCTTTATGCATGACCAAAAATATTGGATTTTGGCAGTTGCAATAGTATTCTGATAACCTGGGTGCCCAACATAAGGTACATTATGCATTTCTCTCAATATCAAATTTTTCAATTCTTGGGAATTTGGTACATAAATTCTACCCCTATACCTAAGAATTTCATCATTATCTAGCTTATATTCTTCAATTTTCTGCTGCAAATTATCTTTCTGTAATTTTTGCGTTAATTCCTTGTATTGCAAATCTAAATTTGCAGCCCCCAAAATTCTGTGTTGCAAATCTGATTGGTACATGCTAATGTTTGTAGCATGCAATTCACGCACTCTTTCCCCAATTGGTCAAATCTGATTGGTACATGCTAATGTCTGTACATCAGCCACTTTTTTCTCTTTCCCCTTGATATGCTTTATATCAAAGTCATTTTCACTTAGAAATTCTAACCATCTGCTCTGCCTAGCATGTATAGTTGGTTGATCAAATAAATATTTCAGACCATTATGGTTTTTCCTCAACTCAAATACTTTCCCCATGAGGTAGTGTCTCCATTTCCTCAAGGCATGCACTATGGATGCCAACTTCAAATCACGAGTAGCATAGTGTATTTCATGCTCCTTCAACTTCCTTGATTCATAACATATAAAAAA
>ML839007.1:0-11648 GCA_009831015.1 Picea engelmannii
CATGTGTGCTTGAAGAAGCCAAGTACACATCCCCTCCTTCTTCCTTGGAGGTCTTTTCTTCTGTAGAAGAAGATTCTTCAGATCCCTTCTTTTTCTCAACTTTGGATCTACACTGCTTCTTGTAGTGCCCTTCTTTTCCACACTTCCAACATACCCTTACAAAATTTCCGAGAGATTTAGATCTACCCTTTGACTTAGATCTCCCACTTGATAAATTAGATCTATTTCTTTCCTGGGAACGTCCTCTTGCAAATAATGCGTCTGTGCTATGTCCTTCCATATTCTTCCATCTCATCTCTTCCGACAACAAGGATGAGAACACTTCTTCAAACTTCAAAGAAGTTGTATTACTACCTATGGCCACAACCAAACTATCCCACGAGTCTAGTAAAGAACACCACAAACTGATACATTTATCTTCATCTGAAATTTTAATCTCAACAAATACTAACTGACTTACCACAGTATTGAAGGAATTCAAATGCTCTGCCACCGAGTCTCCATCTCTCATCCTCAAGTTATACAACTTCTTTCTCAGTAATAGTTTATTTACCAGGGACTTAGACTGATACAACTTCCCCAACTTTTCCCATAAATCCTTGGATGTAGCTTCCTCTGACACATTCAATAATACTGAATCAGAGAGACACATTCAGATTGTGCTCTTTGCCTTCCGATCCATCTTTTTCCAGTCATCTGCAGAAGTTCCTGTAGGTGTATTACCTGGATCTACCGTGATCCACTGATCTCTGTCCACCAAAAGAGCTTCCATCTGAGCTTCCACAACTCAAATCTTTTCCCATTAAACTTCTCGATCTCCATCTTCGAATTGATTGCCATTTCTTTTCACCTGAAAAACAATATCACAAATCTCCCATTGTAACAAGGCTTATCACAGTTCCGAGCCAAACCCTTGATCACAAAGGCGTCCCCCTGAAGCCAATAAATATATGATACCAAATGTAAATCCTAACCTTGTATAATATCTACTACAAACAGATATTTAGAAAATAACAGAAAAGATACAATGGCAAATACAAACATTACATAGAGATTGTTCCCCTGGAAACCCAAACCGGAAAAACCAACATATTCTATATTCATTCATTGTGTTACATTGTTTACAATACAATATACATATAGGAGCCAACGACATCCAAAACCCTAACCCAATGAGATGGATTAGTCCAAAAGCCTAATTAGTTAACCGGAAATAGAAAACCATCGGCAAAAAACCATGTGTCGAAAAACCACCTAAATACATGACATGTTTCCTGAGGTAGGTGTCACGTTTCCCGAGACACTACTACTCGTGCAAAGAATATAACACATACCCAACAACTAATCATCGAAACTTCACCAATACCTACCATCCAATGCTAGGGGTAATCTTCTTCCCCCTTATCCCCTCAAGCTGCAAAGGGAACACACACGACAAACCATCAAACAATAGCTCCAAGGCTTGCCTTGCAAGGAGGAGCTTCCACTCTTTCTCCAAGCTTGGAATCCCAACTCTCACAAGTAAAACACAGTCCACAAAGTTTTGGCAACATAAAATTACCAAGTAAAATTGAGATCCATTTCCCTTCTACACCATTTGTTTTATAGAAATTTCTTTACTGACACATGTCCTCTTGCACAAATAATTAACTTTTTAGATTAAATCAATTATGATTATTCGGCCACACACTTGTCACACTCTCCCCAAGTTGCACAAGTAATTACCATTTTTATTTTACTTAAAAAACTAATTTCCCTCACATTCCCCAATGTGTTCCTATTTTTTTCTCTTAGTTGTCCCTTTGTTCCCAAATTTTTCATTTAATGAGTGTCTCCTAACTAGATCTTAGTCAGAGTTGGATTAGGAGTCTTCTTCTAGTTAGACTAGTGGTAGGTTGAATCAAGATTCTATTCTATTTAAACCCATTCTCTCAAGTTATTATTTATTTCTATTTAAAAATGCCTTTTTATTAATTTCATGCACACATGTGCATTTTTCCAGCCTTTAAATTTTATTCCCCCTTTTCCTAGAGTTTGATTATATCCTCAAATATTTTAACTTATGTCATAATGCATTTAGTCCTTTAATTAAATTTAGACTTGGACTTAGTCTTAGACTTAGGCTTAGAATTTTGTTGGGATTTATGATTAATAATTTACTGTTTAATTAATTATTTCATTCTAACGAGGTCCAATCATTTCAATGTTTTTTAGACCACCTAGATTTATTGACTCACATTTTAATTACGTGACGTTCCCTTCAAGATGCACCTCTGCACTCTAAGGGTACCACTCGCCTTAGACTGATTTTGGAAGTTTATCCGACCCTTGGAGTCAATACTCCATTCGGTTGACATTTTAAGAGACTAAGGGATTATAAGGAATAATGACTTCGCCTTATTGCACACCCCTTAGAAATCTTCATGAACGACTATCTTAGTCTGCCCTCACGACATCGTGGACCTCTCAAACTAGGTAATCGTTAACCTACAGTTCAGGCCACTACATGAGTGCTAGTAGTTTGTGACAGGGATGCTTCGACACCTCTCCCTCAAATGTATGGTTTTTGTGCATGTACGTTTACTCTTTATGTGATTCAGATTAGCAAGCATCACCAAGCTTGCAACCACTGACAAAAAAACTGCCAATAATACATATACATAAATCATACTAAATCAATCATATATCACATGTGCATAAAAATGAAATACTCAAACAAATACAATCCACTCCCCGACTCAATCCAGATTCCAAGGAAGTCCATTGATTCTCTTAACATCCATAACCTGTCATGTGTCCCGCACACTAAAAAAACTCGTCAATAGCTACTACCAATACATATACATCAAAATGAAAATAAGTAATAATACATCATCATCATCATGTATTATCCATAATAGAAATGAAATCGCAATGTACCATAACCGGATCACTTGCACGCAAGTGTCCTCAAAGAATATGTCAATAAAAATGTGCTTAGTAGAACAAGATGTTACATACACCCCCTCTTGTTTTAAACTTTGTCCCAAAGTTTGTACAATATATAAATGCAAGTAAACAAATGTATCATACGTAGATATACATATCTAATCTATCAAACAAGTAAGGAAGATGTTGATGCATCTTATATGCATCCTCCCAGGTAGCCGAGTGTGGATTGTAGTTGTCCCACTGGACCTTGATCTGATTGACTATTTGATGTTGTAGCTATTAAATGCAATGGTGTAGAATCCGGATTGGATTCTCCATGAGATCACCCTTGTCCGACACCTGCAAAGAACTCATGTCAATAACATGTGACAGATAACTAACATAATGTCGTAAAACAGATACATGAAATGCATCGTGCATATGCCTCAAAGAATCAGGCAAAGCTAGCCGATAAGCCACAGGTCCTTTCTTTTCCACAACCTTAAAATGTCCCACAAACTCAAAAGGTCCCACAAACCTAGGAGATAGTTTAACACCCTTTCCAAACTTGATCAAACTCTTATGCTTCTTTAATTCTTTAATTCTTTCTGTTTGTCCATCTGTCTCTGGGTGATATGTTGTACTAAGTTCATTTGTGTTCCCAAAGCCTCTTGGAAACTGGTCCAAAATCGTGTTGTAAATATCTATCCTTGATCATATATGATCCTTCTTGGTACATCGTGTAATCTCACAATCTCATTGACAAAAAATCTAGCTTTGTATGGAGCTTGATACGTCGTACGCACTGGAATAAAATGTGCACTCTTCATCAGAATGTCAACTACCATGAAAATCAAATCATGTATCCTTGCCGTCAGTGGAAATCCAACAATAAAATGCATCGAAATGACCTCCCATTTCGATTCAGGAATAGTGTGTGGCTGTAACAATCCTACTGGATGTTTATGCTCAACCTTCACTTGTTGACATTCTAGAAATCTCACCATGTAACTAACTATGTCTTCTTTCATTCCCTTTCAAAATAATACATGCTTAAGGTCTACCTTCATCTTCTTGACTCCCGGATGAGCCATGTATACTGCTCGATGAGATTCACTAAGATCACACTTCTTAATTCGTTGTTAGGTGGTATGTAAATTCTACCGTTAAATATCAACAATTCATCGCTTTCTAATGATTAACCTGCGTACTTCGGTACCAACATGGTATTTTGTTCGATATTATCCTTAACTTCTTTGTACCAATCATCATCAAACTGTAGAGCTATAATATTTTCATGAAGATTCATCTTAAGAGGTATTACCGAGAATATGCATGGTCTCCGACTCAATGCATGTGCTACTCTATTCATCGTTCCTTTAATGTAAGTAATCTCAAAGTCATATTCGCTAAGTAATTCTGACCAATGCCTTTGTCGTGCGTTCAAGTCACTCTGCGTAAATATATGCTACAATCCACAATGACCTGTCTTTAATTCAATTTTTCTTCCAATCAGATAACGTCTCCATACTCTCAAGGCATATACAATTTCTAATAACTTCAAGTCGTGCGTTATGTAGTTTTACTCATGCTTTCTCAATTTCCTTGAAATGTAAGCTATCACTCGATCATATTGCATCAAAAATCTGCCTAAACCTTCCTTTGATGCGTCCGTGCATACCAATAATTCTTTTTCCATGTCAGGGACTTTCAATATTGGTGTTGTCGTCAACACGTCTTTAAGATTTTGAAATGCTTCCGCGCATTTCTCTATCCAAACAAACTTCTTGTTTTTATTTTGCAATTTCATGA
Organism: Picea engelmannii; assembly: GCA_009831015.1. NCBI lineage: Eukaryota > Viridiplantae > Streptophyta > Pinopsida > Pinales > Pinaceae > Picea > Picea engelmannii. Next base: position 4,723 of record ML839007.1, read on the forward strand.
TCGGATTTTCTATCTTCGAAAAACCTTCGATGAACCATCAGTAATATCCTGCTAAACCCATAAAGCTATGTACTTATTATACGTTCATCGGAGTTGTCCATTCCATAATGGCCTCTACTTTCGCTAGATCCATAACGATACCTTCACTAGATATGATATGTCCCAAGTAATGAATCTTCGATTGGTAAAAATAACATTTTTATATATTCCCGTACAATTCATTTTCTCGTAGACATTGTAGGACCAATCTCAAGTGTTCATCATGCTCTTCTTTCATTCAAGAATAAATCAATATGTCATCAATAAATACTTGGATGAACTTGTCCAAGTATTCGTGGAACACATCATTCATCAAACTCATGATTACACAAGGGGAATTCACTGTCTAAATGGTAGAACAATAAACGCAGAGTGTTTGAATCTCATCTTAAATGCGGTCTTCGGGATATCTTCCTCCTTAATCCGTAATGGATGATATCCTGATCTCAAGTCAATATTTGAAAACACCATTGCTCCTTTCATATGATAAAATAAATCGTCTATTCTTGGAAATGAATGGTTCTTAATTGTAGCTTTGTTCAATTTACGGTAGTCAATATAAAGTCTCCATGATCCATCCTTCTTTCTCATGAAAATAACTAGTGCACGCCATGATGATACACTTGGACGTATAATTCCCAAGTCCAACAATTCCTTCAATTGCATTTTCAACTCCTGCAATTTCGGTTTTGACATTCGGTATGGAGTTCTTGCAATCAGTTTTGTTCTAGGTTTCAAGTCTATTGTAAACTCCAACTCTCTCTCGGGCGGTAAGCCTGGCAATTCTTATGGAAATATTTTTGCAAACTCTTGTACTAAAGGAAGGTCTTCTAGTCCTTCCGCCTCACCCCTTTCATTTAGCGCTAATATAGAATAATTTTTTGATCCATTTAACATACTCTTATGTAGCTGTAGAGACAAAATAAACCTTAAGGACACTCCCTGGTTTCTTCCTACAATCAGTCTACTCTGCCCCAAATCATCTGTCAAACTTAACCATTTTGTATTGCAGTTAAGTATCGCATCATGTGATTCCAACCAGTCCATGCCTATCACTATGTCATAAGATCCTAATATCATGATGCATAGGTTGGAATTCATTATAAAATCTCCCAAGTTAATGATACAGTCCGTAACCTTTCCTCCAACTTTTTGTTTAGCACCAGATGCCATTTCTACGTATTTGAACTCATCCTACTTGACTGCCTTTACTTTAATTCTCTTTAGCGTTGCACTAGAAATAAATCTCTCTGTAGCACCTGGATCTATCAATATACTAAAAGTTTGATCGATGATCGTACCTGATGTCTTGAGCACAATGGACTGGTGATCGTCCTAGCGGTTGTTCACTGCTGCATGTATCCTGTGGGCCTTGCCCACATATCCAACAATAGTGGGTCCTGATGATTTGGCCGCCTTGGTATTCTCAATCAGACAATCTCACTAGTAATGTGGCTCCCCACATGTCCAACATCCAGTCTTCGGTCTAGTGCTCTTGGTTCCAAAAGTAGAAGCTGCTAGCCTAACAGTCATTGATCCCGGTCTGTTCTGTTGAACATGCCTAAAATGATGCTACTGCTGCATACAACGCTGTTGTGGTCCTCTGTAAGGAGTTCTCTACTGAAGAGTCTATTGTCTCGGTGTTGAGAATATAGGTCCTTTAGGTGTATCTTGTTGCCTATATGTCTGTCTAGTTGGTGTATGATGTTGCTGTGCTCCTGATGTCGTTTGTTGATTTGGTCTAGAAAGAGTCCTGCCCTGACCCCCACTATTTATTTCTTTCTCTACTATGAGGGACTTCTGAACTACATCGTGTAACATTTGAGGCATTAGGATCCTCACCTTCACATGAATGTTGAAGTTAAGTCTGAACACAAACTTGTTGACCTTTAACTTCTCCATGTTCATATGTGGAGCATACCTAAGTAGCTCCATGAACATGGCCTCATACTTTGGTACCATACGACCACCCTATTGTAAGGTGTTGATCTCATTAAGTTGCTGCTCAATGAATTCCTCAGGCAAATACCTCTCTTGGAACTGTTCCTTGAACATCTCCCATGACACGTCTTCGATGACCATGTTTAGTTGAGGTAGGAGTGTCTTCCACCAAATTAGAGCACTCCCTTTCAGTTGGAAGACCACCATGCAAACCTTCATGTTGGAGGTGTAATCACGAAGTACGAAGCACATCATCATGCTATCCAACCATGCCTCGGAGGCTAAGTCGTCCGGGGCACCCCACAACTCAGGAAATTTCACCTTCTCGAGTTGTCTATTTATTCTACTACTATCAGTTGGAGCGTGCTTTAAACCCTCATTGGGAATAGAGGCTCTGCCCTCATCTCAGTCTAGCTGGTTGATCAACGCCTCTGAAATTCTCTATAAGGATCTCATCATACCTATCACATTTCCCACATCAACCTGCTCTTTCTCAACAATTTGTTCTTCTCCCTAGGGGTTAGACCCATCTAGCGTGGATACTATCGGAGGTGTCACACCTCTTCCTCTAGCACCACGACATCTACTTCCCCTACATCCTCTAACCATGATTACCTGCATGGACAATTTTCAAAATTAATTAGAGATACCTTTTTAATCATTTATTTAACACAATGGAAGGCGTAATGATCCAATGTCACAGGGTTGAACCCACTATGATACCATATGTAACGTCCCCTCCATTACGACATCAATGTAATTAAGAACAATAGTATTTTTTTTTTTACACAACAAATAGAATAAGTAACATGTAACAAAACATACATCGATGTTTATACATTATTCTCATCTATCTCATTTCATTGCAAGAATCAACTACAACATTATGATACTAAAATATCAATTATATCACATCACGATAAAAATAGTGTCTACTCACCCAACCTATCCTGCAAGGTTAGGACCTCCAAGACACATAATCAATGCCCAAGTCTAGGGTTCATCTGATTGATTTTGACCATTTAAGGTCTCAGGACTGGAGACTATTCTAAAGAACATGGAGATATCTATTCCCATAACCAAATCAAATCTACACTCATGACTAAGTAACAATAAAGTACTTGAACATAGCACAAATTCAATATTTAGATACTCATTACACTAGACAAAAGTTTGATTCCCTGAAGATTACGAACAACAATAATTACACATCATCTAGATAATATGCCCTCTCTTTAGAATACCACCATCTATTATTTAATGATATGCCTCCTCTTTATTAATTCCATCATCTAATCATTATTTACCTTTAACAATTTTATTCCTTAAATGTAACGTTAGTTATTCAACATCTAGACATAATGTACTCTCTCTATAAGAATACAATTCAATTGTTGCTCACTAACTAGACAAAATTACTTGCTCCATAAGAATATCACATAAGATTTATAATCAAAATTTAACAATTTTCCTTCCTTTAAAAATGTAAGTAGCAAATAAAATTTTCACTATCAACAAAGGTACCACAAGTAATTCATGAACAAATAATTCATGAACAAGGGTACCAAAAGTAACAAGTAATGCATGGATCACCCATAATAACCCTGATAATAAATTCCATTGTACAATAAATTGAAATGTAAACCATACCAGTTAGATTAAGCAGTGACTCAAATTTCATTCATTAAAACATTCTATCATAAGGAGTCGTTGAAAACACGTATAGAATTTACCAACTATAGTGAAAAGAATCCATAACCAATAAACGTAAAATTCAAATCTTCACAGTAGAGTTACTAGTACAACTATTAGAGACTCAATATAATATTCATCTATTATCAAGATAATTAAAGTTTACAATATATCATTTTCCTTAGGTGGGTAAGATATCAATATCTAACAAGGAGTTGTCAACTGAAGTTTTCGAATTAGAGATACAACTTAAGTTTAAGAGATTGCGTTCTAAAAACACTTCCTTCGCTACTCAAATGACGACTAAGGATTCCTTAACCGATTGGAAGGGAGAGTCCGATTATCCAAATTGGGGGATATAAATAAATCGAGACACTTGAAGGTACGGTGAGCTTGGCGAAATGGTTCAAGACGGCCATTCCAAACTCAACGTTGGAAGGACTTATTCAAATATGGAAACGATCTATCGTTATTCTTGGTAGGTGCAATGACCTTCATAAAAATCCAACGAATAATAAGCCAAAACTTCACTCAATTTATACAGAGACACAATGAATATATATATTAAAAATAAAATTGCATTCCCAAATAATATACATAGTCGCACTCCCAAATAATACACAGAATCTCACTCCCAAATACTATACAATAACCATTACAAAATTGGGTTCCTGTTCTGTAATGAAATCGCACACATATTGGAAGTGATCAATTTTGAAGAAAAACAATTACAACTACTACTGCGCAAACAACATGACTTGAGAATCATATTAGAAAATGGAAATTTCCAACTCCGAATTTCATTTAAAAATCTCAATGATCCAACGATTTTAAGCCTTTCGAAAATCTTTCGATCTTCGCAGTGATAAAAAAATTCTCAAGTTTCCATAAATTAACAAGATACCGCAACAAGAACTTCTAAATTACTGATCAGGAATTTAAATTATTGTTTTAAAATACAACACAAACTATGGTTCGAATTCACAATAAAATTTATGATGCGATTCAAACTTCAATTCGGTTTTGCAATATAATTTACAACGATAAAACAATTCCTCTAGGAATCGGATGTATCATTTAGTTGGCAATGAACAAGAATAAATGGGATTCAATAATTTCTAATTAATTTTGCAGCGACTTTAACCATTCTAATTTACAATTTTTATCATTTTACAATAAAATTTAAAAATAAAATACCGGAACCAATGAAGACTGAGAGTTGATGGTGTCCTCAAAGTCTTTTGCTCCTTCTGTACTCCAACTTGCTAATCACGAAACTTTATCAGTACCTCCTAGCCAATTCTAGGGGTACTCTTCTCCCCCCTTAGCCCCCCGATCAACAAAGGGGCCACACAAAAGAAACCAACAAACAATAGCTCCAAGGCTTGCCTCAAAGGGAAGAGCTTCCACTCTTTCTCCAAGCTTGGTATCCCAACTCTCACAAGTAAAACACAGTCCAAAATGTTTTGGCAACATAACATTACCAAGTAAAAGTGAGATCCATTTCTCTTCTACACCATTTGTTGTTAAGCCCTAATATTGGTTCATTACCCCTTAATTGGGGCATATTATATTAGTAATGTTATTTTATTTATGTCGGCTTTAGGGCATTAGTTGTAATTATACCTCCTAGTCTCCTATATATACCAATGAGACATTTTCATTTTGAATCATCTTGTACTTGAACATTTAAGTGGGGTAAAAGGAGGTTGCCCCCTCGAAGAGGCTTATTATCTGAAATTGTCTTTTTTTCAAGGCATTGAGTACTTTTTCTGAGGTTTTTCTATGCTATATTGATATTTGGTTCTTAACATATGGTATCATAGCTCATGGTCTTGGGGTTTCGCTGCTACATCTGAGACACCTTGGAATTTTCACTATAACTTTGTTTCTACAATGTTTCAAATGGAACAGCTTGGGGGATATTTAGTAGATGGATCAAGGTACGTTGGGTTCAAATTTCAGCTCCTGAGGCCTTATGCTTTCGGATATACAACCTGTACAAGATAGGGTTCTGGAATCATCCTGAACTGAGTCATTGTGGAATGTTCGCTATAAAACAATTTCTGTAATGTTTTAGACCCTAAATTCCATAGGCTATTCACATAAATTAGTAAGGTATCTGTGGTAAAAAGTTCAGCTTCTGGTTCATCTTAAATTTGTAGATACACCCTGTGTAAGATAGGGTATTTGATTAGTTCTATTGACTAGTCTCAAGAAAGTGTTCTAGGTAAAACAATCATAACTTATTCCTAGAGTATCCAAATTGAGTGGGACTGGTTTCATTGGATCGTGGACAGTCTCTAGTATTTCTAGTACGAGTTTCATAATTTTATGTCAATTATTTTGTGTGGGGAATGCTATACAAGTGAGATCTCTTGGAAAGGACAAAAATCGGCAAGTTGTGGGGAAGTTACCATAAATTCCACTTGGCACATCAAATTTTGATCAGACCTATGGTATTGAGAGCAGAAATATCAGAGAACTACATAAAAGAAATTTTCATACCCAGAAGGGCCGAAACTTGAGAGATACAACAGAAGAAAGATTGTCTAGCAGAACCACCTTAAAATCAAGGTTCAAAAGTGATACTTGTCCAACATGCCACCCAAAAAGGGAACTTATACACCAAATAAGCCTCCAGACAATCCTACTTGGATTCTTGATGAAGGTGAATAAATGCGTAGGGACATAAATGATTTACAAAAGAAGATAGTAACGAAAGATGAACTTCAAGAGATGATGGAGGGTTTAAAAGGGGAGATCATGGAAGTATTGAAAAATTTCGTAACAGAGAAGACACTTGAAAGTGAAAGTGCATCCCATGAAATTCATGATGAGGACACAAGGAAGGTGAATCAAGAATGGAGAAACTCAAACTTTGGTTTGAAGACCAACCACGTTCCTAAGATCGATATGAGGAAGTTTGATGGCAATGACCCAATCACATGGATACTTCAGATCGAGCAATTCTTTGATCTCCATAATGTGCCACATACACAAAAGGTACGGATTGCTTCTTTATATTTAGAACCTAATCAATTTGTATGGTATCAATGGCTTTGTTCTCACAAATCACTCGTCACTTGGACAATTTTCACGGAATAAATGATAGCACACTATGAGGATACAAGGAGCAATACCTTCTTTAGCCAATTGATAAATCTCAAGAAAAATGGTTCAGTTACCGAGCACATTGAGAACTTCCAAAGATTGAATACAAAGGTAACCGATATTCCAGATGAGCACTTGAT
>ML839008.1:0-24653 GCA_009831015.1 Picea engelmannii
GGGGTCTCATACACCAATTTGGTGTGTTGGCTTGGTCGTGACCTTAAAAATAGATTATTATTATTATTATTATATTGGATTTATTTTGTGAGATTATACTTTCAAAATATTTAGTACTTAACAAGTTGTATCAGAGCACTTTTATCGTCCACAAAAAGGGAATTTTTTTATATTTTGCATATTTTTTCGAAGAAGAAAAACGAGGGTTGCGACACTCCGGTCAATTCCTATAGATTTTTAATCAAAATTTGAAGAAACTGGTAATATATCTGAGTTCCTATTGAAAAAACAACCACTCAAAAAAAATCATCTGGATCAGAGTTTGAGAGGCCAAGATATCCCTGATTTAAAATTAGAAATTTTTTTAGGGTTTTTTCGCGAACGACCGCACGATTTTGTAGAATTTTTTAGAAATTGGTGTATTATTTTCCAAAAAAAGTGTACATATGAGTTTCTCTCACAAACGCAACCAATTTAAAAAAAAAAATGTTTGAATCAGAGCTCCATAAGTGAACATATCACTATTTGTTTTTTTGTTAGAAATGTTCCCGTAACCTGCAGGGCCATCCTTTTTAACCATTGGCTAAGAAACCACAACCCATGGGAATATAAGCCATAAAAATCGCCCAGGGATCGCACTTGGCCTAGGCCACACCAACCATTAACGTGGTTTGATTTTTGGGTATCTCCTCCCGACTAAACTCATCGTAAGGGTATTGAACTTGGGTCACCTAGCAAATGAAACCCACACCTTAATTGATTGAGCTAACAAGAATTGACAAGATATCATTGATTTAAAATAAAACACTTACATTTAGAGATTTTCATGAAAACGATGAGACTACATAGCTCATAAATTTTGACATGGTACTCAGATTACTACCATATCAGTGCCATTGGATAGAGGATTTTAAGAGATTTATTTTGGTATATTATATGTGGTGTTTTCAATGGATATTCTCTCTTGAATCCTCATTGACCTCAATGAAATTGGAAGGGAGATTGAAGCCCTCGAGACATCATTTCACAGGGGGGATGTAACATGGATATCATCGACCATTTCGTCATGGTAGAATATAACCAAGAAACATGTGCTTGGTATTATTGGGAGGACGAATGTGATGATTAGTATATGGATAGTTTTCATTTCTGGGATGACAAACACTTTCATATTATATTTGATTATTCTACTCCACCTTATGTAAATCACATCCTAGAGAGTGGGAAAGAGACTTCTATGCATACTCTTCTTCAGTTTTCTTATTCTTCTGTGCTAGTGGATGATTTTTGGATGACACTACATATTTGGATCTAAATGATTGGTGTAGATATTTGGAGCATCATTTTCATCTAGCTATTGAGTTCAGATATCTTCAACGTGGAGTTCACGTGAGAACTTGGACATGGGACCTCAATTTACATTGGTGTTTGGTCTACTTCAACACGATGGCTAACACTCTTACATGGGACCTTGGTTCTCCCGCCTACTTCAAAATTATGGTCAACACTTATCCATGGGACCCTGACATATGGTTGTATTTCCTCCTAACAAGTGTTGAGGACAATGATTTCATAAGGGGGGTGGAATGTAGTGTATATAGGGGAATAATATGGAGTACCTAGGGAGGTACCCAAGGGGAATAATAGTAGAGATTTATTTTTATGTATGGAGGCCACTATTAGTCAATAAGTCCTAGTGTGAACATAATAAATGTAAGAGGGATTACTAGAAGATTCCACTTATAGAATATTCCTCCTCTAGAATGTTCTTAGGTGGTAATTATAACTATAAAAAGGGGTGTAAATACTGTAATGGGCATGTTGAGAAGTATCGTATTTGGAGCATATCTCATTAGGATATTTCCCCCTCAAAGAGGAAAGTAACAAGGAGTTGATCCCTTCCTTAAACAGATCAATTGTATGGTGTTTCCCTACCTTAAGGGTTTGGATAATAATAAAGTGGTATTTCTTATATATATTGTGTGGTGATTATATTTTCATATATTTGATACTTAACAAGTGGCATCAGAGTGAGGTACTTAACAAGTGGTATCAGAGTACTTTCTTTAGCTAATAAAAATGGGAAATTATTTCTTTTCCAGGGTTTCAAGAGACAAAGAAAAATAGGGCCACAACACTTGGGTCAATTTTTGTAGAAATTTGTGCATAATTTGATTAAAATAATTTTATATCTGATTTCCTCTTGCAAAAAGAACTAATTAAAAAAAAAATCAATTGAATCGGAGTTCAGGAGGCCAAGATACCGTTGATTTAAAATCATACAAAATTTCATGGTTTTCATAGGACAACCACACGATTTTGCAAATTTATGTAGAAATTGGTGCTTAATTTTCCTCAAAACATTATATATATATATAATTTCCTCTCACAAATTCACCCCATTTAAAAAAACAAATCATTTAAATCGGAGCTTCGAAAGTGAAGATATCATTGATTTAAAATGAACCATTTTTTAGTGTTTTTCATGACAGCGGCGGGACTACAGGGCTCATAAATTTTTACAGGGTGCTCAGATTGCTACTACATCACTTCCATTGGATAGAGTATTTTTAGAGATTTATTTTGGTATATTATATGTGATGTTTCCAATGGATATTCTCTCATGAATCCTCATGGTACTCAAAAAATTTCAACGGGAGTATGAATCCCTCAAGAAAGAATTTCACAGGGGGAGCTTTAACATGGAGATATCAAATTTGAAAACAAGGAGAGATGTAACATGGAGATCATCAACCATTACATCATAGTAGAATATAATCAAGAAAAATATGCGTGTTCTTATTGAGAGGTTGAATGTGATGATTCGTATATGGATAGTTGTCATTTATGGGATGACAACCACTTTCATCTTCTATTTGATGACTCTAGTCCACCTTAAGTAGAGAACATCCTAGAGAATAGACAAGAGCCTTATATGCATATTATTCTTCAATTTTCTAATTCTTCGGCACTACTGGATGATTTTTTAGACGACCCTACATTTTTAGATCCACAAGAGTAGTGTCAATCTTTGGAGCATCATTTTCAGTTGGCTATTGGGTTCCGGTATCTTCAACGTGGTGTTCCCATGAGCACTTGTACATGGGACCCAAGTTTATAGTGGTGTTGGAACTACTTGAACATGGTGGCTAACACTTCGACATGTGACCCTGGTTCTCGAGCCTACTTCAACATTATGGTCCACTTTTATCCTTGGGACCTTGGTATATGGTTATACTTCCACATAATAAGCATTGAGGACAACTCTTTCATAAGTGGGATGGAATGTATGTAGCTAGGGGGATAATATGGGGTACCTAAGGAGGTACCCAAGGGGAATAATAGTAGATATGTATTGTTATGTATGAATACCACTTTTAATAAATAAGGCCTAGTGTGAACACAATAAATGTAAGAAGGCCTACTAGAAGGTTTTTCTTTTAGAAGGTTCCTCCTCTAAAATGTTCTTAGGTGGTTGGAAACACTAAATAAAGGGGTATAAACAATGTAATGGGAATGTGAAGAAGTATTGTAGTTGGAGAGTAGCTCATTAGGAGGTTTCCCCCTTGAAGAGGCAAGTGATCATGTGTGGATCCCTTTCTTAAAAGGATCTATTGTACAGTGTTTTCCTACCCTAAGAGTTTTCATAATAATAAAGTGATATTTTCCTATTGTTCTATAGATCTTGTGTGGTAATTTATTATTCATAGATTTGGTACTTAACAAATATATTACCATCAATAACAAATGGGAAGCAATTTTCAATAAAAACATTAAGGATGATGTCAACAACTCACCTAGCATAGAACTTCTTAACCATTCCCCTGAGGATAAGGAACTCAAAACCATCTATGAAACTGTGTTCCATGGTTATGTGAAAGCTCATATACAAGATGATTTAAACAATAGAATCATACAAATTACACCATTTGAAGGATTCAATCCATTGGATTTTTCCAATGATAGGTTATCTATGGAGATGAACTTTTCAACACTATTTTATGGATGCAATGGTCTCAATGACAATGTCAAACATTTCTCCTATAAAAAAAAACACAATGTTAATTTTTTCATGGGGAAGATGACTTTGCAACACATATTACACATATTTTTTTACAATTCAATTCAAAACATTATACACCAGGTTTCAAGTTATTCATGGGTTTTCATACAAAAAGGTGAACTAAAAGAAAGAAATTGGTCACAGAAGACATGAAGTGAAAATACAACATGACAAAGTATTGAAATCCTCAATTGCATATTTCTCCCTAAAAATCATATGTATTTCACATCACTACTTTAAAAACATGATAAAAGTTGGCATCACAATGATCAAACAAATTGGCCATCCTATGTTTTTTGTTACATTCACAAGCATTGAACAAGTTTGGCACGCATTATGTCAATGATTTTAAGAACTTATATACAAACACACAAAGAAACTTGAAAGCATAGATTCAATAATTAGGTGTTATGATCCTTAGTTCATAATATGATTAACAAAACATATATTCATGAAATGATAGAAATGAACCTTACTTCATTAAATAAAAAAAACCTTAAGGTAAAATAACACCATACAATAATCCTTAGGGAAGGATAAAATCTAGATCTTATCCTAAGGGAAAGATTACAATAAATATACTTTTCATATCCTGGAAGGTGGACTTCATCATTATTTATAGTTATCTAGCAAACCCTAACCATAATCACTAGTGGCCACCACATTAATCACTAAACCATATTACATTTATTGAATGTTAACTACCTAGTGGGCGTTATTTAATAATAACATAATGGTCATAGTCCATAACACATTAAATGGCCACCATACATATTCTCTCATTAACTCTAATGGGCCCTTAGGTCCTTATTACATCACTTTGGGGGATCCCACCATTCCATCCCCTTCAAAAAGTGTTTCCCTCAACACTTACACCTATGAGGTACATCCATAATCCAGGGTCCCATGTATATGTGCTAACCCCAATGCTTATAATGAATAAAACCTTGAAGTTAGTGTTGATGTTTGGACAACATTGGGAAGACATTCTTCCATATATTAATATATACATATATATAATATCATATAATATGTGACATGATAAAATGTATAAATATATATAATAAATAAGTAGTTATTTATTATCCAAGGGGCACATACTTTAATGCATGGTCACCATATGTTCTCTATATATGGAACTCTCATCATTGTAATAATATATCAATCTATTATAATAATTTTTTCTTAGCATTTTCTATTGTACTTGTGTCTCTGTGCATGGTTATTATTCTTGTGATCTTGGTTATTATTGTTGCTATTATTCATGGTTTATGCTTTAGTTCATGTAAATTTGTAAAGAAACTGAATATAATTGAACAACATTAAATTCCAACATGATATCAGAGCGTAATTCTTATAATAAGGCTATTGCATAGGCATTGACCTTCTACAACAGCTCGTCGCACCCTTCCTGTAATTCGGTGTTTTGTTGCAACTGCAACTCGGGTTAATATTTCTACACTCTTCCAGCAACCATGGTGAACCGTATTTTGGTGGAATATAGGATTGATGGAAAAACCAAATTTAGCTCTTGGAAATATAGATTGCTCATCACTCTAGAAGAGAGTGACCTAATTGCTATGAGGAAAACCCCCCTATACTGGTTCTAAGGTAAAGGCAGCACGATAACTCCCTTAAAAGACTGATCTACCCTTAATATACCCCAAAACCAACTAAACTAAGTGATGAGAGAGAAAGGAAAGAGGGTTAATGAGTGCACCTTTAGTCTTTGTGGTTGTCATTTACCTCTTTTGCTCGTTGTCACCTCCTATATCACGGGTCTCCTCCCAAAGATGACCTGCAAAAGGTTAGGAATACAATGCAACAACATATACAATCTCTATTGATCACTTTAAAAGTTCCAATATAGATATAAATGAAAAAATTAACAAAAGCATGTAAACATAGGGTTTTGGGACAAGGATGAATGCTTTTATTCAATTTCAAGATAAAAAGGATTACAACCTTTGTTGGAAACCTCTCTACAAACCAAGTTCGAGCTCCTCTATCATGGCTCCAAGTGCATCAATCCCACATTATCTTCTCGCAACCAACATATCACCAAGGGAAGGAGGAAGGGTTGCATAAGGAGAAAGGCTGAAGGGGAAGGTTGAGGATAAAACTCAGAATTGGATGAAAATGTTGGGCTAAGAAAGGGAAGGGATTTTGGCAGAGTTTTATTATTCTCTTTCTTATGTTCATAAATTACTCCCCAACACCTCTTTTTATATGATAAAAACATGGTTATTCAGTTTAGGGACGGGCTACAAGGGGTAAAATGGTTAGGAAACCCTCCATATCCCATAAACTACGTTGAATTCCACGCAATTTTGTATTTTTTGCAACTTTTGGAGGTAAACGTGGGCTAACTCGAATGCAACATGCGTGTGTACGTGGGATAACTAGCATGTAGCATGCGTGTGTACGTGGGCTATTAATGCAACAAGGTGTGTACACTATCCCAAAAATGGTTTTTTAAAAGGAAGCCTCAACAATATTTTGGCAAAGTATGCAAATGGAAGGGCCAATGTCTTATATGCACAGATAATTAATTTTAGACTATAATAGATGCCCCCTAAGGTGAGAGGTCAGAAGAGCAATTGATGGCCAAAATACATTACAATATATTTACACAGTGGGAAGGCACAGATTTGAGTGAGCCCAAGACGAGTGTCCGTGAGCATGCCATCTGCAAAATAATGATAATCTTTCCAAGGCAGGCATACCCATGCTCCGGATGAACTAAGCATGGACGTCAATCAAGTACACTATAGATCTATATCATATATAACTACTAGACAAAATATAAATGTTTGTATAAAGTGTAGCCGTGAACAATACACAACGAATCTACATCTCAAGATCATCTGAAGAGATACAAGTACAATATGATATGCATCTTCAAGAAGCATCGATGCCCATGGCTAGAGATGAGGACTTCATAGCTCGAGCAACAACCTCAAGATCTTCAAAAATATGGTAGGAGTATAATAGGAGTGTAAGACTCACTACTTTGATGTCTTCGACATGTCGTCAGGGAAAGAGTGGAGGATCTTAATCATCAGGAATATAACTTCGTTTATTTTGATTCCAAACTTGAATGGAATCTTAGGATGACTGACTCATGAAGGTCAAGAGATCAACTATGGAATGGTTGACTCAGGTTGGATAAAACTTCCCTTGGACAAAAGCACGACAAAATTATGAGACTTAGGCAACATACTATTGGCATAAGTATGTGATATAGGAGGCACCACAAACTCTCCATATTTTTGGAAGCGTAACCAAATGGAGGAGGACACAACTGTATGTATCGAGGAAAGCTTCCTAAGGTCATACTAGATCCCAATTCTTGTCAAACAAATGGAAGGACATGATTTGTCCAAGGGTGACTATCTTGCTACCGATAAAAGATAATGTATATCCTGTCCCCTCTTTTTGGAATAATTGATTTTTTTGGAAGAATGTTACGTTACAAAGGAGGAATGAGTGTCGCAGGAAATCAAACTAGTTCCAAGAACATGGAACCTACTGATGTTCAATGCAAGGAGACATGTGCAGGATAAAGACACTCAGGAAAATTTCTCCATGGGTCAAGGTGTCAAATCGCGAGGGAAAAAGTGTTACAAGGCTTGGATTTAAGGAATGCTTTGAAGGTTCATTTAATAGAAACATGAAGCCGAAATTAGGCCAAATATGAAAGGATGAGGCATGCGATGCGATTAATACACAATAAGACTCCTTCCATGTGAAGTTTACGAGCCCGAAGAAGGTAAGCTCGGTGGTTTTTCATGCTTAGAGAGTCTGAAAAACACTAAAATAATACTCTAGAGTGTTCCTTTTTCGTAATTATTCCAGTCGGTTCGAAAAAGAGTTAAACTTATACCAAAATGACATCTCTTCAAAACCATTTTAACGAGTGTGAATGAAACAAGATCACTCAGCTATCTTTTCAATTTTAAGAAGTCTGAAAAGAGCTTAATTATGGACTCACAACCTTTTTCTAAGTTTAGTCTCCTTAGCCTGAAAACGTATCAAACATAACTTAGGAGAACTCTCTCAGTGAGACATGTCTCCCGAGGTGTACCTTTTTCTTGGATAATATATTGGCCGAAAAAAAGGGTTAAACTTATGCTAAATAGATATTCCTTTTGGACCAATTAATGAGTATGAAAGGAACAAGGTCACTCAGTGATATTTTCATATTTAGGGAGTCTAAAAAGAGATTAAATATGGAATCTAGGGGGGTTCCTTTTTCGTAGATAATCTCCAAGGACCAAAAAAGAGATAAACCAAAACCAAGGAGAATGGCCCTTTTTCGAAAATTTAGTCCCTCAAGCCCGAAAAAGGGTTAAACTTATGCCTAAGAATACTCTCCTAGAAAACCGAATCTCCTAGGGCATACCTTTATTCGTAAATTAACCATCCAGACCAAAAAAGGGGTAAACTATCGTTGGACAGATGTGCCTTCAAATTTTAGTTTGACGAGTGTGAAGGGAAACAAGATCGCTCGACAATCTTTTCAATTTTAAAGAGTCTAAAAAGGGCTTAAAGAAGACTCCAGGGGCGATTCTTTTCTTAATTAATCCAAATGAGACCGAAAAGAAAAAAATAATTCTCTTTAGATGTTCCTTTCAAATTTTAAGTGAGCCTGAAAGACAAAAAACCATGCTCTTAGGGAGTCCCTCGGGTATAAGCTAGAAAAAAATGAAGAAGAATAATGAAGCTTCAACACAAAGTCATGGCAGGACTAAAAAAGACTCCCATACCTATGAAGTACTTTGGCATGGGCACCAAATGGGAAAAAAGGCTCTAACTAAGATGCCCATGGAAGGAAGTCTCTACCACATAAAGTATGACACACTTGTTAGCAAGGAAGGCTAGTGTCGCAATTGAGTGGGGTCGATCCTAAGGCCAAATGAACCAGGAAACAGATAATGCAAAAATTCAAGTAGGGAAAAATCTAACCTATATGTTAGTTTTAAGGTTAATACCTGTCAGAACGGATCGATACAACTAACAAATGTCAAAGAAAAATGTCTCCAAGATCTTGTATATAAGGCCAATAACACTCATCCAGAAGTTAATAAATCCAAAATCAATAGAAAATTCAGAAAATAAGAGATGTTACTTAATACAAAACTTGAAAACAACAAACCTCGACTGTACAATATGTACAAGGTACCACACAGCCTTATGACTCATGCATGGTAGTATTTAAGGTAGAGCCCGCTGCTAGGCTCTACCCAACAGTCTCTTCGATACTCAACCTAGAAACTCTCCCAAAAGGGAAGAAAACAAAAACTACGGTGTAAGTCTTCCCTCGGTATAGAAACCGTAGTCATGGATTCAACAATATCCTCAAACGAAGGAAATTCAAAATCTAAGAAATCATGTGAACGAAGAGGGTTGACAGTCCCAAAGGGAAAATCAAACTGACCATATTACATATGACGATGAAGGTTCTGGCTAGGAATGGCAGAGTATATCAGCGAAGAATCACAAGGACGAGGGCTTGAGGATATACAAACAGTGAGATCAGACTCAAAAGTAGACTCGAGATCACTCAGACCAAGAGGAGGAAGCAAGGGCTCCCATGCCCCCGTTGGATATCAAAATTGATCAATTGTCGAGACCATGTATCTAAAAGGAAAATATGATTGCACAAGTTCCTGCTCAAAAGCAATTGAACATCGAGGATAAGACACCACATAATTAACCCATGGCGGGGTAGAGTCTACATGAACACTAGAAACATATAAAGGGGTAGCTTGAACTAATTTCAAATTAGGATGGTGATTATCAGATGCCAACTGGTCGATAGTGACAATGCTTCCATTCTGAGGGAAATTCATCACTCGGAAGAGAGTAGACACCAAAACATTCATAGCATATACATAATCACGCCCAAGAAGCATATTGAAATCTAATGGGCCTTCCACCACTATAACATCGACAAGGACAATATTCCCACATAATGAGATAGGAATCTAAGGATGAATCTTCAAATACTCACTAGGATGTATGTCAAAATCCAACAGCTCATGCGAAGCAAACACAAAGCTCAGGAGAACCCAAAGCTTGCCAAGCCAAGGATGATAAAATACTTGTGTAGGCTCCTTCATCTATAATACATTGGTAAACAAAATTTGAATTAACTTCAACCCTTATTTGAAAGGGTGTAGAAGAATGAATACAAGGCTCAACAAGGTCATTCCAATAAAAGGAAACCATCCTAGAACTTGGAGGGGATGTGCTCGAAGTGAGCGGAATGCCCCCTTGTTCTGAAAGTGCTGAACTCAAAATTCTAAAAGCATAGTTGGTAGACACATCATTCCCCATTAGAAGAGTGGGATCAGTCGAAGATTGCATCTGCATGACCACTTTGGTAGAATTGACACTCTCCAAGAGAAGAGTGGGATCATCCAAAGATTTCATTAGCGTGACCACTTTGGTAGAATCGACACTATCCAAGAGAAGAGTGGGATCAACCGAAGATTTCATCCACACAACCACTTCCGCAACCACTGGTTGAATAGGTTGCGAGACAACATGGTCTGAAGGTGCATCACCCCACAAAATAGGAGCGGGATCAGCCGAATATTGCATCTGAATGACCACTTCATCAACCAAAGGTTGAATATACTTTAAGGAAACCTCAGAAGACTCAGAATCAAAATATATTTCATATAGGGACCACAATTTGCGTGCCTATGGAAGGCCAGGGCATAAATGATTAAGGTGGTCTCCCTTGAAAAACTTACAAGGGAACTTAGGATTTTGTCCTATCCATCTAGGTTTCTCAATAGAATCAATGCCCCCATAATGACTAGTAGTGGTTCATTTCACATCTCCAAAATGACTTGCATAGGTTGGTGATTGATCGATAACATGAATCGCAAGGGCTATAGACCTATCACCAGTATGAATAGTAGTGATTGGTTTCACATCTCCAACATGACTTTCAGAGGTTGGTGATTGGTCGATAACATGACTCACAGAGGCTATAGACAAATCACCAGTATGAATAACATTGACTTGACTTTTTCCCCTAGCATGAATAGCAATGGTTGGTTGCACATATCCAACATGACTTGCAGAAGTTGGTGATTGGTCAATAACATGACTCACAGAGGCTATAGACCTATTTCCAGTATGACTAGCAGTGACTGGACTCTTTCCCCTAGCATGACTTGTAGAGGCTGGGTGCTTTCCCCCAACATAACTTGCAAAGGATGGGTGTTGGTATTCAACATGACTTTCAAAGGTTGACAACCTATTGTTACACATCAAAATTACTCACTTCAATAGTGTCGCAAGTGTCATCATTACTAGTGTTGTAAGTGTCGCATCTTGTCCACAAGTTTCACATCTTGACCACTAGTGTTGCAAGTGTCACAAACATCATACTTCCATATTGCCTATGTCATGCCTCTAACAACATTATAAAGACATTTAAGACACCTCAAAGACTAGTTTGGAAGAAGAGAAATCACTTGACAGGGAGTACAAACCTTTTGCCACTGAAAGAACCACTAAAAAATGGATTTTGGAGAGGAGTTCTCCCCTACCCACTGTTAGGGAGTGCTAGTGCTCCCTGGGCCTCTTTGGGTTGAGCTCCCTATGCACCCTTTTGTGGGAGTGCTACCCTTTTCTGAGCAAGTTTTGGGTTTGTTGAGACAAATCAGGGAAGAATCCCTCAATTCCTAAAGGTGGTTGGATTCAAATAGATGATCAAGGAATGATCTTAGGGAAGATCCTCAACTAAAGGAGAGGAATCCTCAACTTATTCCAAATATCTCTTAAGTCGTTGGACCTCTCCAAGGTTATATAAGGAGGCCTTCTCATGGTGAAAGGTACATGGGAAAAAAGAGACTAGAGATTGATACCAAACTTATGATCCTATAAGTGGTATTGACAGAAAGGATTGGAGATGTGAAACTTGTGATCTCATAAGTGAGATGTCATCAAAGAAATCAATGTAGATTACTTGAGAAAAGGGGTCGGATAAGGAGAACTGGAAGAAGTTGTTGCACCTTCATCAAAGGATTGTAAGTACTTTTACTTGTTCTCATTAATAATCAATGCTTGGCCTGTTTCTTTCAAACTTATGTTTGTTCCATATGAGTTTGTATGAAGTAGATGGATCTATGTTTGAGATAATCTCAGTCGAGTAGGAAGTCCATTGTATCTTTGTTTGTTCTACAGGATCTATCCAGGAGCTCAGGATCGAAGCTTAGCCTAGACTTTGCAAGGACAAACGCCATTAACAAGGTACATATATTTCTTATTCTCCTTCGTATATTAGCTTGATTATATCTAAAAGGATGTCAGTGTCCATGTTAAGCACTTTTCTGTCTTGGATTTAGGAGTCTAGAGACCAAGAGGGAATCCACTTGTCTGTAGGGGGATTCACCTACAACAGAAATTGGCGACTCCACTGGGGAGGAGCTCTGATTTTTGTTTCCTTTCCCAGATATTGTTTTGGCCCTTTTCCCACTCATTTGACCTTCTCCATACTATCTCTTTGATTCTTAGATTTGTTTTATTGCCTCTTTATTTCATCATGATCACCCTGATTGACTGAATTTATTTGATTTTTTGAGTTTCTGGGCGTTTTTTTGAGCTTTTGTAGCAGAGAGCTCCCCTACCCTTGTTATCAGAGCGCCAAAACTCCTTGGTGGTATTACACATATTGTTGGAGCGCTCTGATACCCCTTACACTAGAGCACTACCCCATTTTCAGTGAAAAACCCTCTAGTTTTTCAATTTCTAGGTTCAGTTTTTGCATTTTTCATTTGCTCAGGGTCTCATACTCTCATTCCATATTTGTCATTGGCTTTCAACACCTTATTTCTGAGAATTCATCCTCTTTTGTTTGGGAATTTGACATTTTATTTCCTTGCCTTGAAGTCACTCTTTGTCTTTGCTGACCTAACGTTAACTTGTTGTTTTCTTCTCCTTTATCTGACTGAGTGGAAGCTTTTGTGAGGAAATCCAAAGGTCTGTGAACCTTTCCATTTGATCTTTGAGGTCATTTTTCCAACATTTCTCTTTTGTTTGAGGTTTTTTGGTTCTTGTTTGCAAATTTGGTTATCTTTGTCCTTCTTGTCTATTTCACGACAAGAGTGTATTTTTTGTTTTGTGTGAGGTTTGCTTCTGATTGTTTAATCCTCAAGTCTGATTGACATTTAGAAGTTTTACATCTGGTTATCATTCACATATAAGAAAAAGGACATATTTTAGTGATTGGTTTGGATATTAGAAGGAATTTCTGAAATTTTTAGCATTGCATTGGATTTGGTTGAGAAATGATTGTATGAGGACATTGCATCTTAGTGTTTGATAGTGGAAACAACTTTCTCTCTTTCACTTTAATAGCCATTCATCGAAAGAAACGATTGCTTATCATATTCTTGTGCATTTTTGGGGAATTGAGTCATCATACCATCAGTTTCATTATCATACACCCTTTGAGTAAAGAACAGATGCAAAATGAACGCTAATTAAAAATTATCTAGAACATTTCTTTTTTAGGATCTTCCACCAACATTAGACTAGGATTAGCACTTTGGATTAGGCCATGAGTACAACTCTCCAAAGTTTTTCAAAACAAACATTATCATCCTGAGATAGGGAGAGTCAAATCCAATTGTCGTATAGGATTTCTGGGATCCCTCTCTGACACAGAGGTTATGCACAAGGTCACATTCAGGTGAATTACGAAGATCCCTTCATGGTTTAACTATTTGTAGTGGTCGGATAGTATATTGGGGGTCACTTGAGGGTATACCCACGATTATGTGTGGGAGCCTCTCGAGTTGATTTCGGACTTGTTATCCTGCCCATACGTTTCGATCAGACTGTCGACTGTACCCGCCCAGGGGTTGAATGCGAGTTGGTGTCCTTAGTTTCCATAATCCTTAGGTACTTACACGAGGTGACGGTGAAGGTAAGTCTCACTATACCTGGGAAAAACATTGGTCAAACTCACTCGACCTCCTTGGAGGGTCAATCCACAATTACTGCGTGGAAGCTTGCACCAAGGTGAAAGTCTGTTAAGCAGGTCGCCATTGTAACTGTTCCACCACATCCTAGCCCCTTCTTGACTCGACGTTGGATTTCATCACCAACTAGTACGATCATCGAGAGAAGTTTTGTTTTCTTGGTTTTGATTCCTATATTTTATTAGCGTATGTTGTTTCTTTTTGTTAGTTGGCCCTAGATTTTCAACGTGTATTGTTAGTCTCCAAAATTGAGCCTGTAGACAATAAAGGTCTTCATCGATCGCTTAGGATGCAAGGGGTACCTTTGGAAGGATACCAACCCTTACCTCCTAACCCTCCAGAAGACAACTACCGTGGAGAGGTAGAAAATCAATCTGACGTTGGGAGTGTTGTTGCTCCTCCGTTAGACAATTCAGAAGGTGCTTTGGTTACAATTGAGAATCCCACTCCTCACACAAAATCTATGTTGGTAACCCCTCTCGAATCACTTTTCTTCGTTTAGACTCCCTTGGGAACATAATAGATGAAGAGGTCCCACAGTTACCTGAGAGATATTTTACCGAAACATATATGGGATCCACAGAACCAACAGTTGGTGATGAGTATAGGACTCTTGTTCGTCCTGCCACTGCAGTAGATACAAATCCCACAACTACTTGTTCTATATGGAGGACTTCATCAGGACATGATCTCTATGAGAATTTTGAATCCTTTCGACAACCCTTTAATCCTCATGACCCTCCTATTGAAAGTGGGCCATCTGGTCAAACTATGAATCACCCCATCGATCATGTCATTAACCCTATTGTTGCGTCAGCACAAGCCTATCCTAATGTTGGACTCATCACCTCTACTCATTCTCAAGGCACTTCGATCCCTACCCCTGCTTTTACAAACTTTCACTCTACAGCTCCACATGTTCCGCATGATCTTGCTGGGACATCTTTTCACCCGAGAATGCAAACCCTTGCCAACCAAATACAACCGACTGGAGGGAAACCACCATCTAGTGAACCTATCCCTCCTAGAATATCACCATCCTATGGCGGTCCTACCCCTCCTAGGGGACAACCCCCTTTTCATGTTCTTCCCGGAGGTAAACCTCCCTTTGCCAGTCATACCCCGGTTGTTAATCCACCGCCGGAAGGGGGGAAGCCTTCATCTGCTAGAAACCCTTCACAATCCTGGGGAGTATCTTCAGGAGGCACATTTACCCAACCCCATGTTGGGGGGAACTCATATAATAACCCACAAGGAGGAGTATAAAATCTTGTTCCTTCTGGACCATCTTATGGACAACCTTATCCGGGCGTCCCAAACACCACCTGGAGTCCTCAAGGACAACAACCTTATCCTCCCAATGGGTCTAATGTGTTTCTGCCTCTGGGATATACTCCTTACCCTCCTCAAGGGAAAAATGTTTATCCTCCTCATGGGAAAGCCAATCACTCGGCTTATAATGCTCACAACCCACCAGTCTATGCAAATGTTTCTCATCCATCATCGAATCCTACTTATCCTAGTCAGAAACAACCGTACGTAGGAGGACTTACTGGTTACATATATCCACCTAACCCAGTTTATGGTCCTACTGGTGTTCCTATGCCACACCAGTATCATCCACAAATTAACCAACAACTACCTTTTCTTGTGACTTTGGATCTCCCAGACTTGTCTCGGTTAACTAATGATCCTATTTTTCATTCACTGGTTTGGCCAGTTATTCCAGCTAAAATTCCTTCTGATATTCCTAAATTTGACAGAAAATCTGGCGAAGATCCAAATAACCATGTGATGACTTTCCATTTGTGGTGTTCATCAAACTCCCTTATGTATGATTCTATATGTTTGCGTCTTTTCTAGTGAACACTTACGGGCTCAGCAACAAAGCGGTATATTGAACTACCACGTGCTTCTTTTCATGATTTCAACTCCCTTGCCATGTCTTTCCTCATGCACTTTCAACTACCTATTTGCTACAAGACAGGTACTGAACTCTTGACCTCCCTTCATCAAAATAACTCCGTGCATATCTCTGACCATATTCATGAGTGGAGATGACGACGAAGGATGATCAAAGTAATCATTCCTGATATATTATTGGTGGAGTGGTTTACTAAATCACTTTTACCCCCGATCGCTCGTGATGTCGCTATGGGTGGTGCCATCACCGAGGAAGAAGCCATTGCTCAGGCCCAGTGCTTAGATTTGGTTTATTCACAATCTGTTACTTTGTATGATTTTCTTCTGAATGTTGCTCCAGCTAATACCGATCCATCTAAGCCGTCATCCTCGTCTCATGCAGACAGTGTTATCGGTTCCATCAAAACTCAATCTACTTCCCAGTCGACCACACTCTCCTCTACATCCCCCCAAACTCAGATCTCTGAGGTGAATTCATTTCAGTTTTCCCCTTCACAACAATCCGGAGGTGAGAAGAAGACAAAAAATAAATCAAAAAATACTAATAACAATGAACAACCAAAAAATCAAGCTCAAACAGCTGCTACCGAAAATAAACCACAACGGAAACTGAAATTCCCATGTATCATTTGTGGTGACAATAACTACACTCGAGACTGTCCATATCACAATGAAGTGGCCAAACTTTTCCAGGGAAATTCACAACCCGTTGTGCTTACTCAGCCTTTTCCACAACAACAATCCATGGTTGCTCAAACCCCCTCTCCTGGGGACATTTCTAGCCATCCTCATGATGAGGCCTCGACGAGTGCACATATTTATATGTTTAATGGGATTAATTTTACCACTCTCTCTAAGACATATGACACACCAGGTAACCCTGACAAAGGAAAAGTCACTAACGGTACCGGTACTTCACCGGATCCATCACTGTCCTCCGTTAGTCCTCCATCGGTTAATCCTCCGTATGGACCACTCCATATTGAGAAACCTACATTCTAATCTATCTTATGCCCTCTTAAGAGCACTATCCATAAATCTACCTTTAATCCTAGTTCATGTGCCGCCCAAAACTACAACATTCTTGAAGATTTTTCTCAAGCACCATGTGTTATGTCTGTGTTAGAATTTCTACAGCACTGCCCCAGTCAACGTAGAACTCTCTTAGCCACTATTGGTGCTATTGATCTTGATTCATTCAACCATATCATGTTTAACCTGGACAATTATACATCTCGACTCTCCCACCAACTTGCTTTCCAAGTTGATGTTGTTGTTCACAATCAACAAATCCACTGAACTATTCTAGATGAGGGAGCCTCAACTTGTGTCATGTCTTTAGCATGTTGGAAATGTTTAAAATCACCCGCACTTAACAAATCCCCAACAATGTTATGCGCATTCGATGGGTGAGGTTTTCATCCCCATGGGATTTTATAGCCCCTCCCCATCCAATTGGGTTGCAAAACTGTCACTGTTGATGTCGAGGTGGTCTATGCTCCCCTCGATTACAACTTGTTACTTAGAAGAAGTTGGTTTTATTCTATGACTTCCATTGCCTCATCGGTCTTTCGATGTGTACAATTTCCTCATCAGAGAAAAATTGTCACTGTTGATCAGTTAGATTTCTGCACGACCAATGCTCGCACTCCCGCTACCAAAAACATTCCTTTCTTGGGAGACCACAAGATCATGTATGAAAGCATTGGTGTTGGTTTGCTGAAAGATTCTAGGCTTATGGGTACCTTCCCTACACCACTTCCACCGACTACACATCATATTGCCACCATCGATATGATTTCGACTGCGGCTTATCAATCTTTGGAATCATCTAACCCTTGGATTGTACCTAGTCCGTTGGAATTAGATGCACTAGGTGACACCGTGCCACTTAGTCCAGCCAAAACATCATACGTTGTTTTCCAATCCACTTCTCCCTCTTCATATGACCAACATCCATTGGCACCCGACAGTGACTCGATGCCATCCCAATTAAGTTCCTTGTCTTCTGTGATCGATTACATTTCCCCAATTTTTCCCTCTGATGAATCTATTATGGAAATGTGGATCATTGACGAGCTACCTCAGGATGGTAACCATAATAAATCCTCTTTTAGTCCCCCTCGTGAAGAAATTTGGTGATATATATGCTCTATCTTCGCTCCCAATGTTGATTTTCTATTGTCTCCCATGCCTTCGACTTCCGATGATTTGGATCCAGTCGTTGACATGGTGATCTCTTCGGTAGGTCTATTGGAGCCTGATCTCCTTACCCCTATCGCGGCCCTCGACATGTGTTCCTTCCGGAGTGATTTTCTTCCATCTAGTGAAGATCTTTTGGTATACATGATTGATTTTTGTCCCTTGACATGGTGTCTTTCGAGACCATGATCAAGAAGAGGTTACGAGCATAGTTTTTCTTCTCTGTGGAAAGCTCTTTAAAAAATGAAACAGAGGTCACAAGCATAGTTTCTCTTCTCTGTAGAAAGTGTTGGAGTTACTTCACACACACCTAGGATTTATTTTTCGTAAGGTTATTCCTTGTTTATTAGTCATAATTAGTCATTATCCAGTCTCCTATATTTTAGGGGAGAATATTCCACTTGGAGAATATTCTCTTTCATTTGACACTTCAGTTTGACTAGTTGAGTTGAGTTTAGATGTTGCATTGGTTTTGTCACCATGCAAAATTGGTATCATCACCAACTCACTACTCTTTGTTCAGTCAGATAATTGAAGACTAGTTGACTAGTTAACTCAGCTAGGTGGCAGTTCACTTCCGTAATTGCCTGAGAGACTAGACTAGGTGGAAGTTCACTCCCGTAACTATTGGTGTGTGTCCAGATCAACCTAGACCACCACTATGGATCATTAGTTACTCATGTAACTTATATCTATTGTAACTGTATTGTGTGGAATACAGTTAATGAAAAATCTTCCATTCTTTCTCTATTGCTTCTTCTTTCTCAATTTCTCTCTGCAAATGTGTGTGGTATTTTCTAGCTAGATCTATTGTGTGCAGTTTTAAAACATTTATATCAAGCTCGTTAAAAAATGAAACAGAATCCTTGAGCATAGTTTTCGTCTCTGTAGCAAGCTCGTT
Organism: Picea engelmannii; assembly: GCA_009831015.1. Classification (NCBI taxonomy): domain Eukaryota; kingdom Viridiplantae; phylum Streptophyta; class Pinopsida; order Pinales; family Pinaceae; genus Picea; species Picea engelmannii. The sequence goes on from ML839008.1 coordinate 19,097, forward strand.
AAAAAATGAAACAACAATCTGGGGATTGAACCCAGAGCTCTGAGCATAGTTCTTTTCCTATGTCAAGCTCGTTAAAAAATGAAACAGTCACCTCTTTTGAACCTTCATTTCATCCACTCTTATCCTTTTTCTCCATCTAGTAGAGAAATTGGTGACAACCTCAAATTTGGTGAATGAATTGAAGCTTGGAGGGCATGTCTCCGGCCTTTGATGATCATTCTGGAATCAATCCCCCAGCTTTCAAGCTGGGGGCATACCGAGCTTAGTCTTTGTTCTTTCTCGTTCTCATAAAATACATGCGAATGCAACTGGGTAAACGTTTATCACTTTTTTGGACTCGCGTGGTTAAATGAAAAAGGAACCCCCTGGAGTCGTCTTTAAGCTCTTTTCAAACTCTCTAAACATGAAATATTTCCGAGTAATCTTGCTTCCTTTACCACTCATTAAAAGGTTTGAAAGGGTGTCTTTCAAGTGATAATTTATCTCTTTTTCGGCCTCGCGAGACTACCATTACGAAAAAGGATAACATTGGATTCATCTTTACGTTGTTTTCAGACTCTATAAATATGAAAACCACTGAGTTTACCTTCTCTGGACTCGTTAAACATTCATACATTGAAGGGCCCATATGGGATCAAACCCTTACTTATTCCAGTTCATTAAACAAAGGAAGACAGACTTACCGAAGGTGAGTCATATCGAGCATGTGTTACCCTCCTCGAGCTCATTAAATTAAAAAGAGGTACTCGTCTATCTGGATGGGGAGAAAATTGAAAGAAGCAAGCTAAGCAGTTTTTGAGAACACTACCAGTAACTCTTACGGTCGCCCTTGAATACGACACTTTGTCTTTGCATGCATTTTGATCCGTTGAACCTCTGCATTGAGCCAATCCTCTGAGTTTATTTTCCTCATTTGGGTCACCTGATGAAAGTCACAACATCCACTGCATCATCAATTTTTGGTCCATGTCAAGTTTTTGTTGTTGTGCCTTAGTGTTCAAGGGAAGTATCTGCCTTGGGAGTCAGCCATCACAAACATCATGTTTCAATACCTGTGTCAGTCCATGTTTATTTGATCTACCAATTACATATCTTTGTTAGTTTTGTGTCATTGATGGGGGATACATCAAGGCCCTCCTTCGACGAGTCTATTCCTGTCGACTTTGACACATTATCCAGGAACTAGACTTAGAAACCAGTTAGTACCTTGGGACCTGCATGCCTCAATGGCGAGCCTCCTCGCGTCCAACAGTGGGTTTACATCATTGACCTCTGATCGGATGATTCCACAGATGTTCGACTTCAACTCATTCATTCACATTCGTTAGAATGTATTATAGTACCTTGGGAATCATTGACATCAATGGTGATCTCTCTCGTGCTTGTTAATGGTTTAACTCATTAACCGGCAATCAAGTGGTTTATGCCATGTTCGACATCAGGACATCTATTCACATGGTTAGATTCGTACTACATCGATATCGGTAAGAAGACCCTGTGTTGAGTTATCACTCTTATATGTACTTCACACAGGTTGCGAAGGAGTTCTTTTGAACTATGACACATATACTATTACATAGATCCACTTTGTATTGGTCGTGGCTATGTCTTGTCATTTCGTAGACCCACTGTGTATTCTCCGTGGCTATGATCAGTTTAGTTCATAGGAGTATAGATCCACATTGTATCTTCAATGGCTATACCTTTTGTCAATATAATTATGGATCCGCGGTATATTTTATGGCGGCCATACCTAAAAAGTCTTTATAACTCAAGCATAGGTATTCCTGCCTTGGGTTTGAAACATGTCATAATATTTGTTTGGTGGTTGTGTGCAACTTTTTCCATCCTCTATGCATCCATACCCTTTCTCAAAAAATTCTACAAAGTACTTTAGTCATCATCGTCTTCTAACTTCATACTTTGGTGGGAAATCTGTTACAAATCAAAATTACTCACTTCAATAGTGTCGCAAGTGTCGTCATTACCAGTGTTGTAAGTGTCGCATCTTGTCTGCAAGTGTCGCATCTTGACCACAAGTGTTTCAAGTGTCAAAAACGTCATACTGCCATCTTTCCTATGTTGTGCCTCTAACGACATCATAAGGACACTTAAGAAACCTCAAATACTAGTTTGGAAGAAGAGAAATCACTTGACAGGGAGTACAAACCTTTTGCCACTGAAAGAACCACTAAAAAATGGATTTTGGAGAGGAGCACTCCCCTACCCACTGTCAGGGAGTGCTAGCACTCCCTGGGCCTCTTTGGGGGAGTGTTTGAGCGCCCTGTGCACCTTTTTGGGGGAGCACTACCTTTTTATGAGCAAGTTTTGGGTTTGTTGAGACAAATCAGGGAAGAATCCCTCAATTCCTGAGGTGGTTGGATTCGAATAGATGTTCAAGGCATGATCTTAGGGAATATCCTCAACTAAAGGAGAGGAATACTCAACTTATCCCAAATATCTCTCAAGTGGTTGGACCTCTCCAAGGTTATATAAGGAGGCCTTCTCATGGTGAAAGGTACATGGGAAAAAAGAGACTAGAGATTGATACAAAACTTATGATCCTATAAGTGGTAATGACAGAAAGGATTGGAGATGTGAAACTTGTGATCTCATAAGTGAGATTTCATCAAATAAATTAGTGTAGATTACTTGAGCAAAGGGGTCAGACAAGGAGAACTGGAAGAAGTTGTTGCACCTTCATCAAAGGATTGTAAGTACTTTTACGTGTTCTCATTAATAATCAATGCTTGGCCTGTTTCTTTAAAACTTATGTTTGTTCCATATGAGTTTGTCTGTAGTAGATGGATCTATGTTTGAGCTAATATCAGTAGAGTAGGAAGTCCATTGTATTTTTGTTTGTTCTACATGATCTATCTGGGAGCTCGGGATCGAAGCTCAGCCTGGACTTTGCAAGGACAAACGCCATTAACAAGGTACATATCTTTCTTCTTCTCCTTCATATATTAGCTTGATTAGATCTAAAAGGGTGTCAGTGTCCATGTTAAGAAATTTTTTGTCTTGGCTTTAGGAGTCTAGAGACCAAGAGGGAATCCACTTTTCCACAGGGGGATTCACCTACAACACCTATCTCCAAGATGACTTGCAGAGGTTGGTGATTGGTCGATAACATGACTCACAGAGGCTACAGACCTATTTTCAGTATGACTAGCAGTGGCTCAACTCTTTTCCCCAACATGACTTGCAGAGGCTGGGTGGTTACCCCCAGCATGACTTGTAGAGGCTAGGTTCTGGTATTCAACATGAATTTCATAGGTTGATGACCTATCTCGAACATGAATCGCAGAGGTTGGTGACTTCTTCTTCCTATTCTTCCTCTTTCTATTTCATTTAGACTTCTGGTTACAAGTAGCTATACTTTCACGAGAGGAGATAGAAGGAGGACGAGAAGAATTTGTTGACAAAGGAACATCAACATGATGCCCATGACATAAGGGGCTTAAATGAGAAGCTTCAAGAGCATCCAGGACATTTGGAATGGTACCCAACCAAACCAATAGTCCCACATTCAACCCAGGAATGTACAAAGTGGCCATCAAATGAAAAAGGGACACCAACATTTCCAAAGAAAGGAAAAGAAAAAGAATCCATTTTCAAAGGGGTTCCTTGGTTGGTATTGTCGTTAACATTTTCCCTGAAGATATTATGCACATGTTCCTCCCTTGCAGGATCGTTCAAGTCCCTAAAAGTCTTACACATTGACTCTGGCGAACCAGTGGTATAAAAATCAATGTCTATAAGGAGGAGACTCTGCGTTTCTAAGCGAAAGACCGAAACATCCTCATGACCGATGGACTGGAAGGTTTGCCACCTTATATAAGAGACCCAAAGAAATTATTGACTAAATTTCTATGGAAAACTAGGGAGCATAGAGCACATCGCTAATAAGAAAATCCTAAAAAGATACAAACCAAAAAAACTACCCTTTTGAATGCTTTCGACCCAGGGAGATGAAGTCATGATCATACAAATCATTCACAAAGGAAAATGACTGGCCTGGAGAACTAGTTACCCAGACCTCCAACCAATGATCCCTTCGGGTGTCTCCCAGAAAGTACAGAGTCTGCCTCAGGTACCGTGATACACCCCTCGCAGTCACCTATGTGTCAACCTATATAATGGTAACTAGGCTACCAACTTGTAATCAACAACTAGGGTGGTATAGTTGACAGCCTGGTGAGTGTATGGGCATGGTAACTAAGCTCAAATATCCTCCTAAGGCATGCAACGCAACAAGGATAAAATCACTCTTAGAGTACCTTGGACGGATCCAAGTGTCTCATAGGTCTGACATAAGTCGGGCTAGTAATGTTATAGTATTAACCCCCAATAAACACTCTCCCATACTCTTTTTTGGTATCATGAGTGGATATCTTTGTCATCATCCTCTATGCGGCCTCACGTTTGACTCTTGTTTGAGAGGAGCTTCCCGGATTGAGTAATTACAAGGTGGATTTTTCACACCCTAGAACAAACACCTAAGGATCCAAGTGCATAAATCCCACATTAGCTTCTCACAACCAACATATCACCAAGGGAAGGAGGAAGAGTTGCATAAGGAGAAATATTGGAGGGGAAGGCTGAGGCTAAAACTCAAAATTGGATGCAAATCTCGAGCTAAGAAAGGGAAGGGATTTTGGCATAGTTTTCTTATTTTCTTGCTTATGTTCATAAATAACTCCCTGAGACCTCTTTTTATATGAGAAAATGATGGTTATTTTGTTTGGGGATGGGCTACAAGGGGTAAAATGGTTAGGAAACCCTCCATAGCATGTAAACTCCATCGAATTCCACACAATTTTATATTTTTTGCAACTTTTGGAGGTAAATGCAGGATAACTAGCATGAAAAACGCATGTGTATACAGGATAACTAGCATGAAGCACACATGTGTATGCGGGATAAATAGCATGAAACACGCGTGTGTACACAGGCTAACTAGCATGCAACACACGTGTGCACGCGGGCTATTAGTGTAGCAAGGCGCGTACAATATCCAGAAAATGGTTTTTTAAAAGGAAGCCTCAACAGTATTTTGGCAAAGTATGAAAATGGAAGGTTCAATGTCTAGTATGCACAGATATGGAATTTTGGACTATAACACTAATGAAGTATGTTGAAGAAGTAGTACCATAATCAGTTGATGATGCATAAAATTCTCAATGGAGGAAGAATGATGTAAAAACTAAAGAGATCATTATCTATTATGTGAGAGACCATTTAATGCCTCACATATTCAACTTGAATACAACTAAGCATATGTACAACGTCTTGAAGAAGTTGTTTGAGAGAAAAAAAACACCAACAAAGCACTTTCCTTGAGAAACCAGCTTCAGAATATCAAGATGACGAAGTCAGATACAGTTGCCACCTTCTTCATGAATATTTCAGAGATCATAGATAAGTTGGGTGCTATTGATGAAATTATCTCTAACAGAGAACTTTTCATGATTACCCTTAATGGTCTTCCAAGCCATTGGAATCCATTCATTCAAGGTATTAGTGGGCAATCCAAATTTCCCAAGTTTGATCATTT